>JARFJB010001033.1:957500-1075000 GCA_036346205.1 Vesta saturnalis | reverse complement strand
TATATTGAATTACATAAAGAGAAAAGTGCTGAATATGTAAATATAGCCAGGTAGTATGTATATTATACAAAAGTATGAGTCATAGGAAGGTTTAACACCACTGAAGACTTACATAAAATGTTTAACACAACTGTCTTGTATGCCCCAGTTATAAGTATATTTTCTACCCAATCTCGTTTAGCGATTTCCAAAACAGTTTCGATACAGTTTTTTTATAAAGCCTGTATTCGCGAGTTTGAGATAGGAAGGGTCCGTTTAAAGGTTTTACTTTAATGAAGAATAAAATGAGAATATTTTCAGCAAAGCTACGGAAAATATGATTTATTTGGTGTGGTGTGTCTACGCTTTTTTCCGTCTTCAGCACATCCCAGACACGTAACCATTTTTACCCTTCTAGGGTAACGTTTATACACCCACCGGGTTCAGTCGACCGAGTCCATCGACTGTAGCAGCCATGTCTAATACACGAGATACAGAGTATTATCTCGTTAGCTTGTCAACTTAATCACTTTAATAATGACGGGTTCGACTACCCTGTTTGCCTGTGGTACATACATAGTCAAAGTTTGATCATTACCTAAGCTAAGTATAGACGAATATTTTACTTTGCCTTTTGATGCATGTCTTTGATGTATCTGATTTATTTTTACGTATGGTTTCTTCACAAGTTTCAAAACTTTTTTGAGTGATAATTACGGCGTTGCATGTGTAGGACGTACGTGCTTCGGAAGACACAAATGATTCTATAGCGCACTTCTACGGTTTTGACTTCATATATTGACAGACAGTGTTACGGGCCAAATGTACAGTAGCGTATCAGCCTATGCAGATAAAACGCATGTTTTCGAACTAGCTCAGTGTAGTGGTCCCTAGTCCTTACTTGTAAGCGTATACTTACTAGGCCACCCCTTGTAGTTCAATGAAACGTCAAAATGTCACGTCCGCGTGGATTTCGTAACTAAAGGTATAATTTAAATATTTCTTAATAAATAAGACGATTGATATATTTTAATGCCGAATTGTGAGAAATTATCTTATTGAGTATTCAAGAAATAGTAGAGGATATTTCTTTTTCGATAGAATCAATTGAGTAATCATAGTAATACTTTTGTTAATTAGCGTGTCAATTTATCTTAACAGGGTTTATGAGATCAATTTTGAGTAGAGTACGGTTTCCTATTTATGTAATGCTCAAGTTAATTAAGCTTTGCTTAAGATGATAATTCGTTTGGGTTAGTTGATGAAGGGAGGTTCTCTTAAAAACTGATACGTAAGCTCACTAAAGTAGTTTTTTTCGTGGCCTAAGAACGTAACGTATTTAAGAAGCTTTAGAGGAGGGAAGATCGTGGATTCCTTTGGGTCAGGTGAGACCCAGATTTCACAGGGTTTAGGTCAAGATGGGATGCCGTTAAGATTTCGTACAAGAACGTGACGTTTGTTGTTTATGTAATGCGTTGGATACATCAAATTCGAATTGAATTTTTACAGATCGGAGTTAATGAACTATTATTAACGTACAGTACCTTCCAAGTATAAAAAAAACGTGCCTATGGTTAAATGATGTAACAAGATCTTCGCAATTTGTTTTTATTACTGTTAGTGTTTAAGTTAATTAACTTCAATACCGACTGTGCGTTGTAAGCATATTTATGGATGTGTGTGTCGAATAAGAATAGCCAAGGTGTATTTTCCAAAGCACCTTATCCACACCAGCTGGAAAATTTCCATATTAAGGACTTTATGAAGAAGCCTTATGTGAGAGCGCATAATCTAAAAATTTTTACAGGAGAGTAAACTCTCATTCAGATTTATATTCAACTCCATCTGTACAGTTTGCTTCAAACTAGCTGCATGGTAGCTCTATTAAACTCATAATAGTTTAAGCATTTTCATAATTTGTAGTTCAAAAAATCTTATTAAACTTTACCATAAATTGGTAACCAAATTCTCGTGTTCTTAACCACTAACTCTCCAATACAAAACCCGGAAGCTTACTAACTTTTGAAATTTACAGTAAAAATTACTCATAAAATACATTTCTTAATAATTTGACGTTATTAAACAATTTGAACTTATTAAATCAATCTTAGGGAGTATAATTTAAAGTTCAATTCTAAGTTCAAATTATCACGGCATAATTGACCCATTGACTACGGAATATACTCAACAGTTACTTCAAAATTTGAGGCACACCTAACACCATCTAAACATTTTTTTGATAAAAAAATCCTATTAACAAACAGGAATAAAAAGTGCATAGAAAAGAAATGTTACTATAAAGTAAAAGATAATCGCGGTCATCATCTAATTCCTTGAAGAAAACAAGTTCCACACCTGATTAGTGGGGAAATTAAATTTTGCGGTTATCCTTTTGGAATTTTAGGGCGCTCTCTGGTGCTTCAGATGTAAACGTACGTTCATTTTTTGGGTCAGTAGTTACTATACTCGTCTTACCTACGTTTCCCATCTTCTCTCTCTAATCTTTGGTATTTATGTCTATGAATCTCTATCTGATATGAAGTTGTAAACGTCATTTTGACATAGATCACTGTTTTTGTTTTTACAATGTCGCCTGTTTTCGTTATAAACGTATGAAAGAGGTTGCACAGTTACCCTAACAAAATTATGATTAGAATTATTTCATTTCTTTTAATTCTTTAATTTAGCATCTAGGTCCTATTAACCTCTGTCTGACATTAGAACTTAATTAACTTAACCTTCACGACATTCCCTTGCGGGGTAGGCAAAACAATCCCTGCCTCTTATTTATTTTTCATTCACAATCCTTCTGCTTACTTTCCTATCTCCGCATACCTCCCTAGCTTCCGTAAGATTCATACATTGTCTCTGACATGCCCTTTTATTTTTAAAACTCATTACCTTTCTTTCCTTTAACATACATTCTACTGCATTCAGCCAAGTTTTACGCAGCCTACCAGACCCGGCCTTTCCTCTAACCTCACCCACATATATTTGCTTCGTTAATCTTGCGTTGTTCATTCTCTAAATGTGACCAAACCAACTTAGGAAAATAAATACTATGATTTGTTGAATTGAATTCAATTTTTGTCCCCACTTGACAGTTACTTTATTTATTAGTTTTCCGTACTAATCCTCGTTAGTAGTTAATTTTTAATCAAATAAGGAAGCAGGATTTCAAATGATGAAAAGTTTGAGATAATACAGTGTTACATCTTAAGCAATGAAAATTTCATTACAACGGAGCCCATGTATTTGAACAAGTATCCTGAAAGAAAGCAGCCAAATAAAGGAACATTCAGCAAGTTGATTTTGAAAAACCCGTGCTATCCCGAAAAAGAAACGACTAATGAGGGATAAGTAAACAATGTATTTTTATCCGTTTCTGAATATCCCGAAATATCAACTCGGCAAATTCTGAATAATGTGGGTATATCCAAATCAACAGCACACTTTATTCTAAAGAAGACAAATTCAGAATTTGACCAGGTGACGCAGAAACACGGAGATTATTCTGTGAGTGGTATGCAAGGAAATGTCATCAGAACAATAATTTCCCTTTCCACATATTATAGTCCGATGAAAGTACGGTTTCCAATAATGGGATATTTAATAGAAAAAACGTTCATCATTGGTCTCAAGAAAATCCACAATTATGCAAACAGTCACATCAACACCGTTTTGCCTTTAATATGTGGGTTGGGATTTTAGGAAGAAGGATAGTAAGGCCTTTTTTATAATCAAAGTTCAGCATCACAACGTTACTTAAATTTACTAGAAACTACTTTGGAAGACGCTATTGATAATTTATCGTTAGGCGGAGTACACGATTATTGGTTTCAGCAGGATGGTACATATTAACACAATTCACGAATGGTTAAGGATTACCATTCAAATAGGTTTACCGAAAGAGTTTTAAGCACCTATTCTCAAACAACCTGGCTAGCCTGTTCTCCGATATAACCCGCTGGGTTTTTCTTTGGGGATACATGAAAAATTATGTTTATGAACATACCTTTGGAACAGAACAAGAACTCCGAAGGTTAGTACTTAACGCATTCCAAACTGTAACACCTACAATGTTACAGAATGTTTTGGGTTCTACAGTTGGAAGATGCTATTTATGTCTGCAGAACGAGGAAGGCTTTTGAGCATTTATTATAATTCCTTGTTTAATTATTGTTGCGCGCTATGTTTAAATTTTCTTGTCAAGTGTTATCTTTTTTATTTGCGAGTTGATTGATTGTAATTAATTGGTTATAAAACTTGTATTCAAAATTGAAAAATTCTGCCATTTCATTAATTTGATGAGGAAAGCACAGTTAGTTACATACATAAAGACAAAATTTGCATCGATTGAGGCTTGAATCTCGATGGCGATAGCGATGGCTTTACCTTTACGTTAGGTTAAATCGCAGTGAAACTTAAAAACAAACACAAAGTAGCAACTAACCTAATAGACAAATCTGTGCCACGTTATTGCGTTAAGAAAACTTTCAATAAGATCATAAACAAAATAAACAACTCAGGCTTGAATCTCGATGGCGCATATGGTTAGCGCGGTACTGTAGCGAAGTACAGGTCGTGGGTTCAAATCTACTCGAGGTAGACTTTTATTTATGTATTTAATAAAATTAATAATAATTATTAATTACATATTTACCTTTGAACTTACGTGATACATGCTTGAATGCAGAACAAAAGTTCTTCTAATATTATGTATAAAAAATCAGGACCATATCTAACACTTGTTACGATACTTATTTTTCTGATTTAGGTTTAATACCTTTAGGATTAATTTTCATAGAATGAATAGAGCAGAGAGTTAATCTAAGTTTAGCTAAAACTGGGAGTCCTTTTAAAAGGACGGTAGCAAAATAACTATCAAAAGATACAGATTTTTAATACTAAAAGAAATTACATTCCTTATGGTATTCTCCATAAAGCGTTGGTTTTTAGTATCATAAAATCTAATCTAATCCATTATATGTCATAATATAATATTGGCTCTCTTCAAAACTTTCAACTGTAGGGAAGGTCCATCACAATTTAAACAAACAAAATAAGTTAACTAATCGATCTCTATTGACCAATTTTGAAAAACATTTACATATATTGCTTCTGAGAAGCAATACATACAAAAAACAATTCTTATAGTTGTGTGCGTGGGCGTGTGCGTGTGTGTGTGGTGGGTGCGGTGCGTAAGATCGCGCGCGAGCGCGTGCGCACCGCGAGCGTACGTGTGTGTGGATGTATGTTAGTTTCCACGATAACTCCACAACTATAACGCATAAGTGCTTGAAATTTTGTACTTAAGTCTCACTTCACTTTAGGAGAAACACAGCGCCATAGGGGTTTGTTTGGGGTAGTATTGCTGCGTATTACAAAGATATACAAAATACCTATATATATATATATATATATATATATATATATATATATATATATATATATATATATATATATATATCTTAAACATAACGATTAATCACGTTCTATGCAATTTTTGATACGAGGAGTAATTTGGCAACAAAAAAATCTTAAGGTGGAATATAAGGTTTGTTTAAATTTCCTCAATATTTGAATTACAATTAATTTTATAAGAAAATGTGAAGATATGTTTTTGAAGATAACTTAATTTTACATAGGTTTTCTTCGTGAAGTATTTTAATACGAAGCCAAAATACATTACAAATCAATTAAAAGAGAATCGAAAATGCTTGAACTGTATTATAGATGTGTTTCAAATTTCCCACCAAAACAAAATCGCCTGCAAAATTTAATCATGAATCATAATTAAAATTAAATTGGCTACAGAATTTTGTGTCGAAGGCCCTAGGATAAGTTACGGAGTCTTATCGAAGGCCGAGAACAAGTTCAAGAGTCTTATATAGGGGACGAAGACCCGAAAGCTAGTTCCGAAGGCCTATATCTGTCTTATACGTTATAACAATTAAAAAATTCGTGTATTGATTGGTATATTACACAGGTAATTTACACCACGGTCTAGCTCAGCAAGGTACAATAGCAAAACTTACTATAGTTGATAACTCATTTATCTTCAGGTGTGAGAGAGGAGAGACGTGTCCATAGATATAAACAGTAATACATCTGTTTGTTTTTTCTTGTTAGACGCCACTCAATTTTATAGGTTCAGTTATTTAATTAATTAATTGATCAAAGTACAAAAGCAGGTTTCGAACTACGAAAGCTGGCATTAGACGACGAAAACAGATATATGTACAGCATGCGTTGTTGATGCAAAACAAATGTATCTCCATTTATATTTCTGGAAGATGACATTGCATTATCACTCACGCCATTTTATGCATTTTCTTTGTGATGTCATTGCTACGCTTTTGCAACGATACGAAATTATATATAATGTAAATATATTAATCAATAATAACACAAATTTAAAACTTAAATTAAGGTAACGATAGCCAACAATTGGCACGTTACAACGTTAGCATCAGGGTCCGCACAATTTTAAACGTTTCCCCAGCCTTGGCCTAGACTTTGAGTATGACTCCTAATTAAAACAATTGGACTGCAATCCACCTCACGCCTTCCTCACACGACTATCCCCACAATTTAATTATGACTCATAATTAAAAACATGGTGGTCGCGGAATTTGATTATGCCTAACGATTACATGCACTTACCGCTAGGTGGAACCACGATCATTCCGTACAGAAAACATTAAATAGATTAAAAATGTACCACTAGATGACGGCACAAACAATCAAATCTACTTTTAAAAATATGCTGCTAGGTGCACGATTACAGAAAACATTCATTAGCTTTAAAATACACCGCCGGATGGGGTCACAAACAATCAGGGGTGAAGATCTGAGAACAAGTTCCGGAGGCCTACAGCTGTCTTATGAGATAGTATAAGGATCCCTTAGAATACAATTTTAAATTTCCGGCCAATTACAAAAATAGTCAAGATGGCCGCAATATCAAAATGGCTGATAAAACAAAATGGCCGACAATCCACACCCCAAAATGTCCTACAAAACAAGATGGCCTATAATCCACACCCACAAAATGGCGTCACCAATCAAAACCAGGGGCATACCTGCACGAAGTCCATAGACCAATCCGAAACCAGGGGTGGCCTACCCTCAGGCCTTCCAATCAGTATACTGTACGCGCGCAAGGCTACTGCAATTGCCTACCCTCCAGGGGCTTGCGTGCCAAAAGGCTCTTAATACACCCAAAAGGACACTAATTAGGGGTGAAAATGACATCAAGGGGTGAAAATTACTATCAAGGAAAATGGACCCTGAAAAGAAGCCGTCAAAGAGTGTGGAAATGGACGGTGCCAGGTGGTGAAAGTTGGCGTAGATTGCCCTACCATTTTGTACCTCAGCTGTCCTCATTCTAGTGTTATCATAATAGTTCTTTGGGATGTCCTATCTTGCGTTGTTCATTCTCTCAATGTGACCAAATCAACTTAGGAAAATAAATACTATGATTTGTTGAATTGAATTCAATTTTTGTCTCCACTTGACTTTATTTATTAGTTTTCCGTACTAATCCTCGTTAGTAGTTAATTTTTAATCAAATAAGGAAGCAGGATTTCAAATGTTGAAAAGTTTGAGATAATATAGTGTTACATCTTAAGCAATGAAAATTTCATTACAACGGAGCCCATGTATTTGAACAAATGTCCTGATAGAAAGCAGCCAAATAAAGGAACATTCAGCAAGTTGATTTTAAAAAACCCGTGCTCTCCCGAAAAAGAAACGACTAATGAGGGATAAGTAAACAATGTATTGTTATCCGTTACTGAATATCCCGAAATATCAGCTCGGCAAATTCAGAATAATGTGGGCATATCCAAATCAACAGCACACTTTATTCTAAAGAAGACAAATTCAGAATTTGCCAAGGACTTAGACCAGGTGACGCAGAAACACGGAGATTATTTTGTGAGTGGTATGCAAGGCAATGTCATCAGAACAATAATTTCCCTTTCCACATATTATAGTCCGATGAAAGTACGGTTTCCAATAATGGGATATTTAATAGAAAAAACGTTCATCATTGGTCTCAAGAAAATCCACAATTATGCAAAGAGTCACGACATCAACACCGTTTTGCCTTTAATATGTGGGTTGGGATTCCAGGAAGAAGGATAGTAAGGCCTTTTTTATAATCAAAGTTCAACATCACAACGTTACTTAAATTTACTAGAAACTACTTTGGAAGACGCTATTGATAATTTATCGTTAGGCGAAGTACGCGATTGTTGGTTTCAGCAGGATGGTACATATTAACACAATTCACGAATGGTTAAGGATTACCATTCAAATAGGTTAACTAATCGATCTCTATTGACCAATTTTGAAAAAACATTTACATATATTGCTTCTAAGAAGCAATACATACAAAAAAAACAATTCTTATAGTTGTGTGCGTGTGCATGTGCGTGTGCGTATGCGTGTGTGTGTGTGTGTGCGTGTGCGTGTGTGTGGGTGGGTGCGTGCGTGCGTAAGTGCGTGCGCGTGCTTGAGCGCGCGCGCTCATGCGTGTTCGTGTGTGTGGGTGGGTGCGTGCGTAAGTGCGTGCGCGTGCTTGAGCGCGCGCGCGCGTGCGTGTGTGTGTGTGTGGATGTATGTTAGTTTCCACGATAACTCCACAACTATAACGCATAAGTACTTGAAATTTTGTACTTAAGTTTCACTTGACTTTAGGAGAAACACAGCGCCGTAAGGGGTTTATTAGGGTATTGCTGCGTATTACAAAGATACAAAATACCTATATATATATATATATATATATATATATATATATATATATATATATATATATATATATATATATATATATATATATATATATATATATATATATATATATATATTATATATATATATATATATATATATATTATATATATATATATATATATATATATATATATACAGTGACCCATTTCAAATGGAAACCTCTCTGTAAAAAATGTATTTATAATCCTATGTTAACGCTTTTTTTAAATGATAAACCATCGAGAACTCCACTTTATGACAAAATTTAGAGATAAATTTCAATTTTCAAGGCTTTCTATGATTTATTTTCAATGTCGAAAATGGACAAATTTGATTAGCGATTTTTTATTGAAATTTTAACTACACCACTGGATTCAGTAACCTCTCATATGGGTAAATCCCAAGTTCCATGAAAAAATTTAAAATGGCAGACCTATGACAAAATTAATGTAGGCAGTTGTGCGACACATTTTGAATGGAAACACTATAAAAATCTGTCTATTATCTGATTTTGACGGGACTTTTTTTAAAAGATACACCATCAAAGACTCCACTTTGTGACAAAAATTTAGAGATAAATTTCAATTTTCAAGGCTTTCTATGATTTATTTTCAATGTCGAAAATGGACAAATTTGATTAGCGATTTTTTTATTGAAATTTTAACTACACCACTGGATTCAGTAACCTCTCATATGAGTAAATCCCAAGATTCATGAAAAAATATTAAAAAATTACAGATTTGTGACAAAATTAATGAAGGCTCATAGTAACTTTTGCTTGATTTTTTTCTAAAAATTGAAGTAGCCCATAAAAAATAAACAAAAGAAAGATAAATTAAGTGAATAGTTCTAATAATTTGACGTTTTACTATAAAATTTGTTTTCCATAGCCCTCTATTATTATCTGCCATTACTCAATAGAAATGTAAATCAAGTAAAAGTTGCTATGAGCTTACATTAATTTTGTCACAAATCTGTCATTTTTCAATATTTTTTCATGAAATTTGGGATTTACCCATATGAGAGGTTACTGAATCCAGTGGTGTAGTTAAAATTTCAATTAAAAATCGCTAATCGAATTTGCCCATTTTCGACATTGAAAAGAAATCATAGAAAGCCTTGAAAATTGAAATTTATCTCTAAATTTTGTCATAAATGGAGTTTTCGATGGTTTATCATTTAAAAAAGCGTTAACATAGGATTATAAATACATTTTTACAAAGAGGTTTCCATTTGAAATGGGTCACACTATATATATATATATATATATATATATATATATATATATATATATATATATATATATATATATATATATATATATATATATATATATATATATATATATATATATTTAAATAAGACAATTTTTCTTTAAACTTGTGTAATTAAACGTAAAAATTAATTAACGTTTGAATCTTTGTTCCTTTGTCAAGAATTTAAATTCTTGACAAAGGAACAAAGAGTTCAAACGTTAATTAATTTACGTTTAATTAAGTTTTAAAAAAATTGTCTTATTTAAACATGAATACTTGTGGAAATCTAAATAGAAACATATATATATATATATATATATATATATATATATATATATATATATATATATATATAAACATAACGATTAATCATGTTCTATGCAATTTTTGATACGAGGCGTAATTTGGCAACAAAAAAAATTCTTAAGGTGGAACATAAGGTTTGTTTAAATTTCCTCAATATTTGAATTACAATTAATTTTATAAGAAAATGTAAAGATATGTTTTTTAAAGATAACTTAATTTCACATAGCTTTTCTTCGTGAAGTATTTTAATACGAAGCCAAAATACATTACAAATCAATTAAAAGAGGATCGAAAATGCTTGAACTGTATTATAGATGTGTTTCAAATTTCCCACCAAAACAAAATCGCCTGCAAAATTTAATTATGAATTAATACATTAATACCATAGGTAATCTGAATAATACTAAACAGCTGTATTTATATGTATATTTAAGAAAACAAAATGTCTGATTAATTTCGGCATAAAATAACTAAAACGGTATTTGTCGTAATGCTTTACGCTTTTAAATAATTACTACATCTAACACAAACATACAAGCATGTAATCAATCTTTACTTAAAGTTCTAATTGCAATATGATCAATGCTGTATTTAATAATAAAACATATAACTGACCTATGTTAACAATATTAAAGTTAATATAGGTAATGCACTCCAATGTTTTCATCTTAGAAACAGAAATCAGCTGATACTTTACATTATCGGTATCAAAACAACACTATACTGATTTGTTATTTCCTTAAACGTATCAAAAGGATACTTACATGTACTCAAAATAAATATATTAACTTCGTCTTAAAACGAACTGCAGTATGAGAATTACATTTCCCATCCATAAGATAGACATACGGTAAAGCAAGATAACTTCCATTTATCTTCAACGGACAAATGAACGAGATGTAGACCATATATTAAGGTAAGTTTTCATAGTTTTCATAATATATTCCACATAAAAATAGTGGAAATGTAGATCAAAGTACAAAAACAGGTTTCGAACTACGAAATGAATATTTTTTTCTGTCTCCACCTAGTGGTATACTTTAAAAATGCATATAGGTTCCTGTAATCGTTATAGTGAGAAATTTGAATTCGTATTCTAATACGGGTCCTAACACTAACTTATAAGACAAGTAAGGGTTTAGGGTACCAAAAACCGTGCGTTTATTAATGTAACTTGATATTGTACTTGTATTGGCCTAACCTAAAACATTAGGCAATAGAAACGGGGGGAACGAGGCAAACGATGGAGACGAGAGAAAGAAAGAGAGAGGGGGGGCAGCAAGAGAGAGGATGGAGGAATTCGGGAGAGAGAGACGAGGGAGACGGAGAGACGAAAGAAACGAGAGAGACGACAGGGGCATAGGCGCGAGAGAGGCGAGAGGTACGAGAAAGTCTAAAGAAGCGAGAGAGACGAGAGAAGCAAAGAAGACAGTGGAGACGAGAGAAACGATGGAGTACGATCAACTTCTATTACAGAAAACATTCGCTAGTTTAATACTTTAAGAATTATTTTTTAAATGTAAGAGAGAAAAACTTATACGTGAAGGGTTTATTTCTGTTCCTTGTAATGGGTTGGAGATAGTTTCTTTATCTAACCAAGAACCTTTTATTACACTTCATACAAACGGTACGACCACATTTAATGATAACAAGTTTGCTAAAATAGAGAATATTGTACCACATTCTAATAGAGAATTTGTAACAAGAATGTTTTGCCCAACAAGATGCGGAACAAATTAATGACCTTCGAATGCAAGATATTGAAGATAATATTAAGACTACAAACTGTAGAAAAGTGGAACAGTTATCAGAGGGAGCAGAATTAGTTATAATAGATATCAAACAGATAAGCTATAAAAATAAATTGCGTTATATATTACAATTAGAAAATATGGCCTTGTTATACATATCTAATTATTGGTTAGAAAGGGAACTGGAAGAACAATGTACGGATTTAAATTATGAAATTAAATTTAAATTAGATATACCAAAACATACGCCTAGTAGTGTAACGGGAGCTTTAGAAAAATCAAAATTTTGCGCTGAATTATACGTCATTAGATATTTATATATTATTCTTCTGGATAAAGAAATGGTTATTGTTTATTTGCATTTTAATGTAATTATTATTAAGATGAAAAGCTTGAGTTTGTTTCAATAAGTTATCTACATATTCAATTTGAAAATATTTAAAATACGCGGCATTTGCAAGTGCATGCATGTGTTGGAAGGGAATGATGCTGTCATAATAATGATGTGCAGTTTCTAAAAGAGGCGCATACAGTGAGCGATCACAAACAGTCGCAGTAAGAAATCGAACAAAAGGAGTCGCATAAAATAAGCGATCCGAGTTGATAGTCGTCGATAGATGAACGCCGCAGTCTAAGTGACACTGTATGGTCACGCTGCCCTATAAAGTGTGAAAATTACGAATAAGAATTAATTAACGGTGATAGGGAAGAAATGTAAAATTACTTTCCTTATTAAAATAATAAAAAGTGCAAATATCGGCAAGTTGGCGACAATAAAAAGGTTGCGTAATAGTTTACAATAGCGTTTTATGTGCGTGTGGAAAGTGTTTGTGATTAAAACTGAACAATTAAATAAAAACGGTACAGTGTAGATATGTCGAACTATTATATACTATAATCATTAACTGATGGAAGAAAATTAGAAGCGTATTCAACTACACAAAAGTATAATAAAAGATAAGGACAATAGAGAAACGGTTCCAGAGTGCCGGCAGGTAACATCATCGGAAGAGCAGGCTCTAACCTATTTGAGGCCCCTTTACCGGTCAAAGAACGCCAGCATTACATCATCAGTTTGTCAACGAAAATAAGTAAGAACCTTTTTGATTGTGTTAATAAATAAAACTTTTTGTGTTTGATTTCTCGAACTTTTACATTTGACTGTCACAATTAAACAAAACAAACGTTTAATTCTGATAAAGATTTTATTTGTTATAGGTTAGTTTTAAGAAGGTTATTGTAGATATAGGTTTGATTTTATATATGTCTGTAAACAACATATTGATGCATTTTCGTTCAGATCTGGAATTTAATTAAATGAGTATAACGTTTGATTTACTTTTAATGCAAAGGATTATTAATGTTACAAGCTTACACAATTATTGAATATATAAATGCAGAAAGAGGTCAACTAAATAAATAAATCAAAATGATCATAACTTTGGTCAATGATCATTTATTTATTTTTGACTTTGAGCTAGCCGTCGCAATAAATTAAGAAAGGAATTCGTAAACGTAAATCTTAAAGTTCATTTACTCAAACCGAAATTAATTAGCAAGTGAAGTGAAATTAACTAGTAACTGATATCTTTATAAATTGAACCCATTCAGTTTTAATAAAACGTAATAAAAAATAATCATCTCAGGTATTAAATTTTATTCAATAATGTTGAAATTATAGAAAAGTTTAAAAGAACTCAAATTTTATTCTTTGGAGTGGGTTAAATAAACAAAAGTAGTATCCAAGAGTACTACGCCCGTTGCAGTAGACATAAAGAAAGAATTGTATTCGGTGTGTAAAATTGTAAATTATAATGTTTCTGTTAATTAAAGAACAATAATGTTGAAATTATAGAAAAGTTTAAAAGAACTCAAATCTTATTCTTTGATGGTTAAAAAAAAAATTAATATCCAGTACTTACGTTGCAGTAAATGAAAAATTGTATTCGTGTGGAAATTGTAAATTATAATGTTTCTGTTAATTAAAGAATATTTGTAAAAAAAATGTAAAGTAACCTATTTGTTTGTGTAAAAATAAAAGTTTCTGTCTTATTTAAATGATACCCCAAACTATTTTGGATAATCTTGGTTATGTCCGGGAGGGTTGAAGTGGGGATCACCGAAACAGCCTTCGCTGAAAGTCTCGTGTCGCAAAATTTTACCTATATAACCTTTACACATAATCTCTCTCACGCTTATTGTAATTCCCCATCAACCTGTCTTTTCGCATTAACTACAGCTTCGTTCGTGCGATTCTTACCTATATGACACGGATGTTGTAGCACCGGTAAACAATTGGATGCATTCGCTTTTCTCACAAGTGGAGGTTTATTGAAATTATAAGATGGTGTTACAACCAAACAACACCTACGCCTACCGCTCGTATAGCGAGACGTTGCTAAATTATGGAAAGAAGGCCAAGGGCTCACATCTAAATTGTACCTTATGGCACAATGACAGCATGGCAAATGAATACACTGGGGCATGCAAATAACGGTTTCTCAAAGCGTCAAGTACTTGCAGCTACCAGCAAGCAGGTTGAGACGGTTGTTCAGGTGCACTCGGATTTGTTTAGCAAGAATAGCTTCTCATAAGCGGAGTCGAGTTAAAGGCTAAATTTGTAAGAGATACCTTTAGTCTAATGGCTGCACACGGTTCAACTTACAAGACGCGAATTATGGACACTAGTTTACTGGTGATACGTATGCGAATCTATCCCACCATTCTAATTGCTTTAGAAACAACTGCAGCAAAATACCCTATTACAGAGACAGACGTGAAAGTGTTAACTATACCTGCGGTCGTACAACGAAAATCATTGGATAATGCCTTCCTAAACGATACATCATAGGTTTTGTTGCAAATAAAGCCTTCTACGGTGATTATGCCTCAAATCTATTCAATTTCCATCACAGCAATATTAACTATATGTCACGCCAACAAATTCCTTCGAAGGCCATACAACTAGACTTTATAGCTAATATGTTAGGGCGTATCACACCTTGTTCTCCGGTACGGGTTTTCATTTTTTGAATGAGGGTAATGGTATATCGAGAAGCGATTATCCCAATGGCTGCTGTTTAATGGCCTTCGACCTAACTCCTGACTTGTCTGCGGCTCTCTCCGCCTAGAAGTCGGCTCCGATAAACATCGGAATATTGTCGTAGATTTCACCTGTTAAATGGGGTAACTCTAGATCACAAGCTTCAGTGTACAGCAGCAAGTGAAAGATGATACTTGGACGCATAAGGGTTTAGAGGTGTTAATAACGAATTCATACCGAAATAAATTGCCGTGGTGACAGATCATGGTTCGTTACTGCTGATGCTGATAAAGTCACCTCGAGCTTATTTTGTATCAAAACCCATGTCAAGATATAAGGTATTTAGAGGGTAAATATCACGGCTTGAAATGGCGGTCAGGGTGTGTGCCCTACAAGAATTTCCAAGAGGAGCTGACAGGAACGCTGCTGACATTTGACAAAATTCACGTTAAGGGCAGTGAAAAACAACAGTTTTTAAAATTTCAAACCAAAAGTAAACCTGGACTAGATTGGTTGCCCGTCGATTGAAAAACTGAAAAAGGAAGCAGAGGCGTATATTTGTTTAAACCATAACATCGAGGAGTCTATGTGTGCGCTGGAAAATGCATTACTATTGCAAGACCGTGTGCAATTATTGTAAACAAGTATCCAGCAAACAAAGCATGAAAGCATTGGACTGCTATCTACATTGACGAGAATGGTAACCGGGAGTATTTTGACTCCTTTGGCCGACTCCCGCTAGGTTACAATTTACGTTTCCTTAAGAAAAATTCTAGATGGTTCCATTACAACAAAACGACGCTTCAGGATTACCATTCGGATGTGTGTGGATTTTATACGATAATGTTTTTGTATTTTAGAATAAATAAGTTACCAAGCCTTGACTTTGTAAATAAGTTCTTCACTACATGTTTAGTTATGAACGATGAGATAATCAAATTACTGAAATGCTTGTTTTTCAACCATTCTACTCTGATAAATAAAAGCGTTTCAGTAGTTTAGTTGTTTTAATTAAGGGTTCCGTAACAGAGGACGAAGACCTGCGACCAGCAGCAGGTTCAGGTGCCGTATACCTGTCTTACAAGTTAGTGTTAGGACTTTTAAAATACACCACTAGGTGGAGACACCTTTATTGCAGAAAAAATATTCATTCATTAGTCCACACACCACTAGATGGCGCTACAAATAAATTCAAATTTCGCGCCACACAAGTTCCTATACCTGTCTTACAAATTAGCATTAGGACTTATTGAAATTCAAGGCAGGCCCAAGGCCAACGCCAACGTCAAGCCCGAGTCATCCCAAGGCATATTCCGTCATCGGAAATTTCCGAGGTGAGCCAAGCGACGTCACAAAACAAAATGGCGGCCAAGGTGCCTCCCTTCTACTGCGGTGTCATACACAATTCACTTGAAATGGTCATTCTTTTTATAACTACTGGTGTTAACCTTTTAGGGATCCAGATCTACTGAATAAACTTTATTTTATGCTTATGGGTATACGGGTAGTTGACACACAAATTTATTAATACAAGAAAGGATGAGAAACGATTAAATGATAAAAAAGGCTTGTAATTTACAAAACTAATTGGGAATATAGTTATTGTCTTTTGTGATTAAGTTAGAAAAATTATTAGCAAAAGGATCTTACTATAATGAAACACATTTAGATGAAAAGTAACTCCAATAGTTTAACTTTCGTTATTTGCTTTTCGTCACTAATTTAATTTAATGGTACTTTAACTTAACATTGCGAAGCACTTATAAATGGTGGAAGTAGTTATTAGTTTAATTTGTTCATTTACACCGGTGATGTAATTCATAGCTAAAGAACATAATTATAATACTGCATAGTTCGCAAGTTTCATCAAGACTTTCAAGAAATAGGCGTTAATTTATCTGATTTTCATAGTTCAAGGGATGTAAAGTTAGATGTGCATTAACTAAAATGTAATTTTACGGTTAGCAAGTAACTAGAGATCTACTAACTTCGTAATATCCATAAAGTTTGTTATTGAATACTTAAAGTTTTTACTTAACCACTTATTATAATAAATCGCGTTTATTTTGTCAATTTCCAAGACTTAATGCATGCTTTTAACCAAGATTTACTTAGTGTCATCCCTCTCGAATCTACATTGTCATTAAGTTTTCTCATTACTAAATCTAGTTGGGAAACTGTAAGCCATTAAGAAATAAAATTTACACAGTAAATCTTTAATTATAAAATTCAAACATTCGTTGATTATTTATTATTCTAATCATATTAAACTCAGAATATATAATTAAAAAGTAGTGATTACTTATTCATAATTTGACAAAACGCAAGCATCTAATATTCATAACTGTAAATTAAGATTTTATTACGTTGAAATAAAACTAATGTGTAATTAAAGTAAGAGAAGTTCTTTAAAAATACGTTACGAGAATGTGAAACGATTATTGAATGCGAATGCGAAACCATATATTATGGACGTTTTGGTACGACACCAATCTACTTGCAATCCCTTTGGGAGTCCTCCGTCTGCACGCTGACAGTGGCAGGATCAGGATTCAATGAATTGCTTTAAGGATAGCTCGTCCTTTCCACCATAACTGACTGATTGGATGTAGTGATTGAAAGTGAATTGGCTTTAGAAATTTTATACTTCCTGTTATTTTTAACATTACACGTTTATCGTAAATTTGTGTTACAGTAATTTTATCTGTGGCTTAAGGGCACTTCTAGATTCTTTATTACTAGGTTCATAAATAAGCAGCTTATTTATTTAGTTGAGTTGATCGGAAATAGGCCGATCACCCCAACTAATATGAAACCACAGTTACAAAACACTTATAATACAGAAAGCTTATTTAATCTTTATACACATAATGTCAACAAATAGTTAAAAAAATAGCATTCATAGTTTTGTTACAAAGAAAAGATATATTTGACCATAGCTTTTAACGCCAAGAATTGAATTTTTCAGGTTTTCGGTTTGGGTCTACTTGTACTCTCTGAATACACAAGTTAACAATGGACTGCTATTTGGCCCTTAGCTTCTTTAGTCGTCACAAATATACGTTTCGTTTAACTAATTAATGTGTCTACAATGCCTTTTGTTTTATTAAAATTTAATTACATTCATGAAAAGTTATGCTTTCTTTGTATTATACAATGTGTTCAAAGGTCATGTTTATCATAAATCTTGGTACATCTTGCTATCTCGCAAATCCTTTTATAGCAAGCTACAAGAATTCCGACTTAAATATTTTTAACATATGACAACTGTAAAAGAATTAAAATTTCTAGTTTATTATGCCCTAATATTTTGTATGCGAGAATTATTTCGTATTATACTGTATAAATAACGCATTTTTAGGATCGTGTAATAGAGTATTTCCACAGAAGTTTTTTTGTATTTCTTTAGTTACAATTTATGTGACGCCACTGTTACTGATGGTCGGTCATATAATGTCATTTATAAGAATATTTGTTTATGGACTAAAAATATAGGACGGGTAAAGAATAAATTTCGAACCAAAAATAGAGGTAAAAATATTACATGCTCCTGTAGTATTCACACGGTTGTAGTTTTTACCGTTTCTACAATATTTCCTACAAGATGAAAACTAGAAACGCCAACCGAATGAGCGAGAACGGATTGTGTTTAAAGTAGTTCAGTAAAGATATTGTAGTACATAAAGATTTAAATGTGTATAAATGGAATATTTTCAATATAAAGGAATGGTCATTAGCGTTAATGAAAACACAGGAAAATCTAACTGTCCTTATATAATTATTATACACGGTGTCAATTTGAAAACTTGCCAGACCTCATTTCTTCTAAACTGTAACAGGTAAGTGAAATTTCTCGAAAACGTTTCTAAATCATAGAGGGGGAACTAATATGACTCTTCTGCAACTCACCCCTTAGGGTCCAGCCATCCCATTTCTATTTTTTTAAATTGCGCTACCCCATGTGTAATATATCATTGGAAAGCTTAAATAATACGAAAAATAGTATTTAAGTCAATTTATTCAAATGTATTGTTTTAAATGTCAAAGTAGGTACTATTTTCCAAAAACAGCTTATCTTCACAAATAGATAGTCAAAATGAACAGGAAAACTCAACAATAACCCATGTAGAATTATACATTCAAGTCAACAATCACAGAATCTAACCTAGATTAGATGCTCAAAATAACTTCCATTATTCTCAAGGCAATAATAAAGTGTATTCTGAAATTCATGTCGTACACTTTCAAAGGTTTGCCGCGTAATAGCGCGGCACTCTTCAATTATTCGTTGCCACAGATCCGCAATAAACTGGGGCTGAGTTTTATAGACCACAAATTTAAGTGACCCCATAAGAAAAATCTGCTCTAATCAGTTCCTAACACATGGTGTACAATATGGGGGGCGGTCTTGTTGAAAATGTAGCAAATTGCTATTGAAATCTAGTTAATGATCTTCATCTCTTTGATTCGTGAATTAAATTTTGATGAATAAATAACGGTCCAATAATACAATCTCCAAGAATACCTGCACAAACATTAATTTTTTTAAGAAACTGCGTAGTCTTCCCCAATAAGATGAGGATTTGTTACCACTCCAATAACGACAGATTTGTTGATATGACCGTTAAGGTAGATACATTGGTCGCTAAAACAAATATTTTTCACTAATTCAGACTCATCTATAATCTTATTGGTCATAATTTCGCGAAACTCAATTCGCCTATCTGGTTCACCATCACCAAGTCCTTGAGTAATATGGATCTTATAGGAATCAAATTTGTGCATTTTCAACACTGCGAACGGGTTCATGAAAAAACCCGTTAATTTTGATATCCGACGAAGTGAGGAAGTAGGATCCGTTGTAGTTTGATCAAAAACTTGAATTTGTGCAGCTTCATGTAGGAATCGAGATTGATTTCTTTTTTATTGATGACCGATCCAGCTTGTTCAAGTTTTAGAACTAGGTCTAAAACCTACTGATGACTTCCGTTTTTTCCGGCATGTAATGCATTAAATGCTGTAGCAGTTTGTCGAGCACAACGGTTTTAGAACCATAAATAATAGTATATTATAATACGAGTGTACAAGCAAGCCTCTTAAGCACACACAACAGGTTTGAAGAAAATGAGTGAAACGAGTTTTCTTTAACGTTGTAAGTGCTTTAAAGGCGCTTATACACGAGTTTTCTTTAACGTTGTAAGTGCTTTAAAGGCGCTTATACACGAGTTTTATAAACTATTTTTTTTTACGCATGAAAGGATACTTTCTTAGAATGATTACCATTTCGATTTTATTCCTTAATTTTTTTATCAGGTAGTCACATAAAAAATCTGTTTCGTTAGCGTGGAGATTTTTTATAAATCAAGAGACACGTACATTAAGGAGTACAAAAGTTGAAGGCTTGGATGAGTAAAAAAGACTCTACAACTGTAACTGAACCTTTGATGCTAGCGTACATGATGAAAATGGTAAAACTTTAGTATATTATAAATTTTGAAGTTTATTAATGTCAGAGTAATATTATTGTTTCCTAGCAAACAAACTATAAAACAAAAGCACGCCCTGCAATAATTGTCGTTTTACGCACACTCCAGCGTGTTTTAATGGTCATTTATAATACATGTTCACTAAAAAAATAATTTCAACAAGTTCAGCGGTTCTGTAATGCATCTTTGAAAAATTAATAAGAGGTTTGAAGTATTACAGAATCACAATAAAAGTAATGACAGACATAGGCGCCGGCAAAATTATTTTAAGGGGGGCGCTTTCTGACTATTGTACGAATTTTAGAAGAACTTTCTCGCTACGCACCAAACTCGAAAACGAAAACCAAAGTATATCAACTCTACGTCACTGCAACAACTCTATCATACCGCCACGTGTCTAACCATCATATGGCATAAAAAAGAATGAGTGGGCTCGATTAAGCTCAGGCGTACGGTCGGAAGACCGCAGAGCACACGGATGCGTGGTTGTTTTGGAGGTATAGCTTAAAATGATAGTAATCTGGTTAGATAGGAACCGGATATGAGTAGGCGCCACAGGATTTAATTAGGAAATACTCAACAAGTGTTGAAAGGAGAGTAAACCCTGTAAAGCCTGAAACAGGATTTACCAAAAAAGAAAGAAATAAAAATGAAAGGTGGAAGTAAAAATGAATTGAGAATTCCCCAGATAAAGTAATTTTTATTGTCGATATCCTAACAAAAGAATAAAATAATATATATATATATATATATATATATATATATATATATATATATATATATATATATAATTAACATTCCACCAAAGCCCACGATGGCAGCAGTGAGCCTCGGCTTGTGTCCACGGCAATTATAATTTAAATATCACTAACATAAAGAAAAAAAGTAAAATTATTATATGCCCCCTTCCGTCCGTTGTAAGATCTTACTGTTCGTATTCGGAATTGGCTAATTTAACACATAATAAAAAAAAATTATTAATGAACTTGCTTGCCTTGCGCTTTACACAGTATACAGTAAATTGGAAGACTTGTTCGGTCCACAGTAAATAACTATCGTAACAAACAAAGTAATCAAGAAATTTATAGGAAATAAACTGGCCCGAACAACCTTGTCCACAAGAAAAGTAATGTACATATCACATAAAGATTACGAGATAAAAATTACAAATTCATATAAAATTAAATGTTTAACATTTGTAGTAGTTCACGTAATACAAATAATCGTTACACCCGGTATGTACCGTTTTAGATAAAAGAATTTTGTGAAAGTGAACTGTTGGAGGTACCTTAAATATATAAATTTAATTGAGATTCTTTGATTACAAAATTAATAATATCAGTCCATTTATTTTCGTTGTAGAAATTCACTAAGAACCTCCTAGGTGCAATTGAAATTTGGAAGCACAATCGTGTAACCAGGTGATAAAGAAAGAAAATAAATCTGACCTTTATTGTTGAAACCACTACTTGTTTGATCTTGCAAATTTCGGGTACTATTCCAATGACCTAGCAGCCTTCACGTATATGGTCATAGATGTCAGCAAGGCTCTTATGCCTTCTAGCGATAATCAGGTACTTTGGATGTAACGTAACAGTAAAATGTGAGCAGAAAATTTAAGAAGGAATGACGTTAGAAATGTAGGTAGTACAGAGATGCTCTTACGTAGGTAGTACAGAGATGCTCGTACATAGGTAGTACAGAGATGCTCTTACGTAGGTAGTACAGAGATCTTACGTAGGTAGTACAGAGATGCTCATACATAGGTAGTACAGAGATATTCTTACATAGGTAGTACAAGGATGCTAAAAGAAGGTAAATATAAGTACGATGTTTAATTAATTATGACCGTTCATAGCTCTTACAGGTGACAAACGAGCCGATAGTGAACATTCAACGTAATTTCGATTAAAGTATGTGAAGAATTAGTATTGAATGTTTTTATATTCGAAAACCTGAATACAATTTTAATTACCATGTGGTTATGGAAAGATGTGCCACTTACCGAAGATGTGGACGAATGAATAATTTCAATTATATCCGCCTTTTAAAAGCATTAGTAATACTTTTACTTAACAAAGTATTACTTTAAGTGAGAATTTTCCAAAAAAATGATGCTTCGGCTGTAACAACCTTTTTTTTGTGGTTGTATTAAAAAATACATTAATTTAAGATCAATCATTTATTTGGCGTAACATTAGAAAAGTTTTTAATTATTAAAATGTAGAATTGAGAAAGGCAATTTAATTTGCATTTCCTAGAACATATCTTTTTGGGTGTAATATTTCATAAAGAGTTATAGTTCCCTTTCTTAAAAAATTAGATTCTGATCATTGTATCCGCGCAACGCGTGACAACTTCTTGAGGGGAAACATTTAGAGGTGCTATTCTCAAAGCCGCTATATTTTTCACTTAATGCTGAAAGTTGCAGCAGAAAGCATGGTTTTTACCTAATTTTTTATGTAGTGCCATCAGATTTTGATGTTAAGTTATTTTTTAATTCATTATATTTAAAACTAAAACCTTTGCTTTTTTTAGGCACTTATATTTTACTTATTTACTATTCTATTATCTTTCTAATTTAAATGGAAATTTTTACTTGAATTACATTTTACAGCGCAAGTTCTACATACTTAAACTTCAAATAAATTCAATAAATTTATGGACACAATATATTAAGGATAGATTAGCAAGACATTGACCTCACCAAGTTCACCATTCTGCTTCATAGTTACCAGCAGTAATACAGTTTATGTACCGAACCGTTCAAAGGTAATGATTTTTTTATATACTTTTAGAATAGTAATAAGACTTCTGATTTTTAAATCTTTTCAATTAGATATTGAATAAACTTAAGTATATCTTGTTATTTTATTTTCATTTTGGTAAATTGTTTATTATTATTCATTAACTAGGTTTTGTTGTTCCTATAATAAAAGACAACATGGCGCTCGAGATTTCATTTCATTATATTTTCATAATTTTTTATATTGCATTTTTTTATTAATTAAGTGCAGTGAAAATAACTAAGCAGATGGGAAGCAAGCAGCATTTCAGGTAGGTTAACAACTCAGTATATTAGAACTCTCCCTATCTTAATCTACCGACAGGGCCAACGGCAGTAGCGATTGTTATTTGGTAATATTTTTTATTAATTAAAATTATTTGATCAATTAAACGAAAAATTCTCTAGAAGCTCAACATTCACCATCAATGGCGTTCTCAAAAGGAAGAATGAAAAATTGGCCAACACCTTAAAAATCAATTTTACAAACTTGAGAAAATTTTTATTTAATCATTGTTACCAAAAGTTAAAAATATGTAGAAAATATATATTTATTATATGTATATAATATATATATATATATATATATAAAATTTGATTAAAACTATGTTCATAAGATAAGATGTAATTATAAATAATGCTAAGTTTACTAATATCTGATTTTTTATTAAGAGTGTTGCTGTTTTCATTAATGCAGACCATTTCACGAAAAAGACGTTTAGTTAAATTATTTTCTTTGCATAATATAGTAACTTCATTAAAATTCATGTCATGGTTTTGTTGGATGACATGCTCAGCTAAGCTACATGAAGCAATTTTCCATTTACAATCACTTTTGTGAGATGTTATTCTCCCTAATAAATTTCTAGACGTTTGCCCTATGTACACCTTAAAACAATCCTTACATGGGATAGAATAAACTATATTTGAATTTTCTAAAGTTGTTAAGGGAGGTTTAATTTTAGTATATAAGTTACGTAACGTTTTGATGTTACTTGTGGCTATCTTGGCATTGAGTACCTTGAGAACTTTTAATATCTGAGGTGTGAGAAAAGGTATATAAGGCAATGAACCATATGATATACTATTATTGTCATGATTAATATAATTATTTTGATCGCAATTTTGTTTAGAATTAATACAATGCGGAGTATTGAAAATAAGTTTATTAAGTAAATATCTAGGAAAAGAATTTTCTAGTAATATATTTCTAAGTGTATTAAGACCATTTTTAAGGTAATTAATATGAGAAAGTTTTATGACTCTATTTTTTAATGCTAAGACAAGATTGGTTTTCATCTTAAAAGGATGTTGTGAGTGATAACTAATGAATCGATTACTAAAAAAGGTTTTTCTATACCATTCTCTACGTAATATGTTGTGAAAGTCTCTGTGGATCAACATATCTAAGAATGGTATGCAATTGTAATCATCTCTTTCATATGTGTCTGCATTAATGAAAACAGAAACACTCTTAATAAAAAATCAGATATTAGTAAACTTAGCATTACTTATAATTACATCTTATCTTATGAACATAGTTTTAATCAAATTTCTACTAATAGTTAATACATATATACAAAAAAAATTTTGTCTAGCAAATGTGGTAAACTTTTAGTTAATATTGTCCATTCTTCTAGTAATTTTTGTTAATGTTCTTTTTCCTTTTTGATAACATAACACTTACTGTTGTTAATGTTTTTAATACGTAACTAATCATTTATATTATGTCACATTCGATTTAATTTTACTATTGACACACTGTCAATTAATTCTAGTTTCCTGCAAATTCCTATTGTTAGTTTGGTTTTTAACTTTATTATTTAACTCACGTTAGGAATGTTTCTTATTGTTATTTAATTTATAAATAATTTGATTGTATTTATAGTAGCTTGTCGTGAAAAAGGAATAAAGCATTCCGAAAGCTTGGCACATTAACAAAGGGTTTTTTACTTTTGGCCTTCATAATTGACTGCATTCCCCAATAAACTTATCTTATATTCATTACCAGTCAAGATTACCTACTTACTTATATATATATATATATATATATATATATATATATATATATATATATATATATATATATATATATATAATATATTATATATATTATTTAACCCAAAGAGATCCCAGGTTTCTATTTAACTGCTTTATATTAAATGATCCGAAATCTTAGAGATGTCGCTAAAGGTATTAAATTTGACTGATTTTAACTAAATAAGAAATGTGTACGAAAGTTACATATGTTAATTTAAATGCAATTAGAGATGCGTAAAAATTTGTGAAATACTGAATTGGAAGCATTCAACTAAGAGTAAATTGCTGTTTTTAGTAAGCAAATTTGACCAAATGACGAACGTTATCAAAAAGCAACGTTTTCCAATTAAACACGTAACAATACATTGTGACAGTCTTAGTAATTGCTGTATATTCTGCTAAACTCAATCCCAAGAAGTAAAGTCAATTACAAGAAGTAAATATGATTATGAAGGCAATGCATGATCAGATAAATAAATTAACGGACGCGCTTCAGTCTGGCGAAGAACTAGATGCGAAACAATCAAAATTGGTATTCCAGCGATAACATGTAGCATTGATTTTACAGTTAGTACGTTACGACGTGGAATAGGTCAACGATGGGAGACGCGAGGCTAAGTGGGCTGTGTAGTGTTCACAGGAAAGGAGTAGGGGAGGACATTGAATGCATTGACAAGGTGATGAGCAAATTTAGACGGCTGCCTAGATGACTTAAGTTTTCATTCAGAATGTGACTAAGAAATTTATTTCTTAATCTTTTTCTTTGTATTTTTTATGACGCGGGGTGCAAGTGAACCCCCTTGCACCCTCCTACCGGCGCCCGTGATAACAGATGTAAAATTTTAATAAAAATTTGCAAAAATAATTATTATTAAGAATTCTACGAACGAATGTCCAAACACAAGCCGTCTGAAGCTCCTTTAATAAGAAATCCACTGATAAATAAACAATATTTTGAGTTTTTTGACTTACAGATCGAAATTTTTTACCATCCTTTTGAAGTAGTGATTTGTATTGATGTTAATAGCGATAGTTGTTTTTTTCAACAAAATAATGGATTAATTAACATTTTGTTTAGTACTGATGAATAGCAGTTTTAAATGGCTTTCCAATGATATGTTACACACGGGGTAGTGCAATTTAAAATATAGTGGTGAGATGGCTGGAGTGTAAGAGGTGGGTTGCAAAAGATTGCCCTACGGGTCATAGGGGTTCCCCTCCATGTTCTGGAAACGGTTCCGAGAAGTTTCAGTTATCTGTTATAGTTCCGAAGATATGAGGTCTGACAAGTTTTCAAATTGACACCCGGTATAATGGTTAGTTAAAATTTCAGTATTGTATAAAGGGAAGTTTTATTATACAAAAGAATGTGGTTATGTAGTTTTCAGGTTTTTCATTTCATAAGTGTCAGTGTCCTAGAGAGACTGAAACTGTTTAGTTTAATGTGCATTTGCGCTTTCGTAGTTTTACAATGACTTCGAACATTTGCATATTCACGAATTACATTGGGGTTATAACTTAAACTGAGTATTTTATGATCATTTTAGGGGTAAAAGTATGGAAAATAAGTTCAAACACAGAATAAAAACACATCAATTCCTTCACAATATGATTGATTGGGTGAAATGTGAATTTGAATGACGTGAACAGAGACTATAAAAGGGGTAGATGAAAGGATATAATGATCTTCTGACTTTGCTTATTGCTCATGCTAGTGAAATCTAGACCAGTTAACGCGCGCATTTCAAAAATTTTATTCTAACGTGAAGCTATTACGCATTTGAGTACGGTAGTTGAAAACTATAGAACCACTAAGGAATTTACAACATAATTGTGTGTTTTTAAACATTTAAGTGTGGGCAAGCAACCTCAATTTTATGAAGAACTTTCCATTTATTTTAAAGAAGTCTAGGTATATCAAAATTTAGCATACGAGTAAGTGTTTTGGTGCAAACAAATAAAGACCATTTAAGTGCAGTTAGGATGAACTTGTATAACGTCAAGAGAGGGGTAAGCCTGAATCCCCTATGGCGTAGCTCAGTATAAACATTTGGAAAATTTGGAAGTATTAAAGTAATTCCTAGTCTAAGCTGTTGGTGAGATTTTATTAAAGAAACATGCACACGGGAAAAAATTTGTGTCGTATGTCGATCAAAAGATATAAATTTGTGAAATATTTTTCAATTTTTCCTCATGTATTTCAATATATCCTGAATTAGAGCCGATCGCTTTGGCTATACAGGGTGTTAGGGAATTCATGGTCAAAAATAAATGAATTTGTTCCGAATGTGCCCCAATTTTTTGCTACGGGATTGAAAAGTTTTAAATGTTTTTTTCTTAATATCTCCTAAACTACTTTGAATATTTTTTCCAATTTTTCTATGTGTTAATAGAACATAAAAGGACATATTTTAGTAACAAAATTTTTACATTGCTTGAGTAACTACGTAGCAAAAAATTACGACTCTTTCGGAAAAAATTTTGACGTAGTCTATAACCTCCAGTTATTGTTGACCATTAATTCGCTAACACCCTATATGAAATGCAAAATTAATGATAGATAATCACATTATCTGCAAATTTTGTTTACCAACTTTGTTAATTGACTTGGTAGTTTCGGGGTAAAGGAAAGAAATGTGGTGAAAAAGTAATTTTTTTCTGTCATAATTGATATTCAAAAAACACGAAATCGACGATAACTAATTTAAAACGCTAAAAATGCTCAGTTTATCATTTTTATCGAAAAGATCGCCCTTTTACAAAGAAAACAAGCTGCTGTTGAAGAAAATTCATGGAAAAACCACGAAATTATGGGAAAATGAGTGAAGACACCAAACTTCGACTTTTTACCTTTTTTGCCGTTTTATTCCGATTAATTTAATTGTACAACGATTAACCATAAATTCGTTAACCAAACTTAAGATGATCTAGGCTGATATCCAATGTTGCTTTGTTTTGCCGCCACATAGCGCCAAAGTTCTAAAAATAATATTGATTTCTCGAAATAATGTCTAAATGCCTTCAATAAGTTTAGGGCAAAGAATTACTACCTAAATTGGCGCGTTTTGAGGTAAACGTCGCCTTTTAACGCGTAGAACTATCAAAAATGGCGCATGGTTTGATAATAAGTTTGTATTTTTGTTACCCCCCGTACAAATTACATAATTCATTGGAAATGTGTGTGTGCAATTCCAGAATCGATCAATTTAGATGTTGCATTATGGGCTCGAGAGCAAAATTAATATATCAACTTACCCAAAGCGATATAAGAACACTCGAAAGATTGAACACATCTCAACCGAAATATGAAACAACCAAAGGTCTTGATCTAAAGCTTATAGATTCACAACACCTAAGGAAGAACTAACGCTTATCGACTCACAACAACTAAGGAAAGCTCCTATGGATAATTCTATAAATGGTAAGAACGTACAACAATGTTGGATGTTCGAATAAATTTTTTATCCGCAGGTTTTGTTTGATTTAGAAGCTGTAAATATGGACATAGAGACTAATTTAGAGGAGCCAAACCCTACAAAGTCTTGTCGTGTAAGACGAAAGCATTCTTGCCCATTTTGTGATCAAAATGTGGAAATTTTCTCGTCACTTAGAAAGATGCCATTAGGATGAATTAGCAGTGCAAAATTTATGGCATTAAGTAAGAAGTCCGTTTAATAACATAATTATTGTTTTTAAATATTGCTATTTCATTATGCAATTATAGGAGATTGCATAATTATCCTAAAAAAATAAACTGTTGCATTTCTTTAAATTTTTACTTCATAGGTTGGAAGGTAGTGTGTTGTTCCACACCAGACGTTTTAATTTATAAAAGTTGTTTATAAAATGAACATCTACCTACCTTGATCCAATTTTGTCTCATTCATTTAAAAATGTAACCCTTGTCGTTATTGGACATGAAAAAGTAAAATTATAACGACGTTAAATGTTTAGGATAAAATTTTAAAATTAGTATACTAGATTGACGAAATCTGTACATATTACAATGATAAGTTAAATACAATATTATACAGGGTGTATTTTAAAATCACCGACAAACGAAAACTGGAAATGCTATGATTCAAAATAAGACAAAAGTTACCATAAACGCATTTCCGAGAATGCTTCTTAACAGAGATACAGGTTGATTAAAATACTTTTTAAGGTTTTTACGATTCTCAAAACTACAAAGATATTACACTGAGATTTGGTATCCCAAATGTCTAATTAAATACAATTAATCAGGTGATTTTGAGTCAACTGCTCATCCAGTGGCTAGAATATTTAAGTTAATCAGTTTAAGTAAAAAAAGCGCCGCTTGGTTTTTTGAAGAAATATTTTGATAGATTCAACATTTAATTCTGCAAATAAAATCATTACTTAGTATTATTTCGATTTGGCACAGTTTTGAAATATTTTGCATTAATAAACGACAATTATTCAATAAAATCAAAATTTGTTTTATTTTACAAAAAAATAACTAGTTAAACTATTAGGTAATTATTAAAATTAAATATATATATATATATATATATATATATATATATATATATATATATATATATATAATATAAGAATGGACCCACTTTGAGCATTTAATTAAAAGTTAGTCCTAATTATTAATTCTATTGTTAATTAATTGATAAAGTTATTGTTGTTTTAGTCCATTGGCTTTTAATCTCCTTCTTATCTTAGCATTATATTATTGGTCAAAGTGCAAGGAAAGTGCCCAATCATAAATAAAGATAACCTTCATAACTCAAGTCATTTATTTCGATAAATAAATGGGACATTCATTTAAGATAACAAAAGGACTATGCAGCAAGACTGGAAATCTGGCAACAGTGCCAAATGCAATTTTGTAATCATAGCTTTAAGTTTTGCAGATATTTAAACGTTTGGTACTTGTTACTGAAAACGCGGTGTTATCTTATCGGCAACTAGTAAGAATAACATTTTAAAAATTTGAAATCTTTTAAGTTTGAGACGCCCAATTGATTGCAATAAAATAAATTGGCATTCTATTTAAGTTTGGCAGTTTTGAAATTTTTGCATTAACGTAAACGACCATTATCAATAAAAATCAGAATTTGCTTTATTTTACAAATATACACAGTTAATAGCAATATTAAAGAGATATTGAAGGAATCAAAACAAAATAATAATTATTTTTATACATATTGTTCAAAAGAATCCTCCTTCCTTTTGAATGCAAGCTTGATTCTTCTTAGGAAATGAAACCTAACACGCTGAAAAATTTGTGGCGTAAGTAATCTCATCGCATGCCATCTGTATGCGATTCCAAAGTCTCTCGATTATCAAATTTGAACAGAATAGACACGAGTTTCAGATAACCTAACACAAAAATCCAATGGGTTTAAATCTGACGACCGCCAGTACTTCACTTCCTCGTCCAATCCAGCGTCCAGGAACCATGCATTTAAAATTCTGACGTTTCGTAGAATAGTGATGCACCATCATGCATGAAATACATTTCATTCTAACATCTAAAATACGTCGTCAAACAATTCTGGCAAATCTTCTCTCAAAAATTTAAATAGAATTCGCCAGTAAGTCTTTGAGGAAAACGGATAGGTCCGATTAGGTGATCGTCTAGTATATCTATCCAAATATTTTCTAAATCTATGTTGGTGAGCTGTAACTACAGTTGGATGTGATTTTCATTAACCATTTGTGGAATTGCAAGTTTATTATTCCATTTCAAAAATACACTCATCAGTGGTAAATAAGTTTCTAACAAATTGTACCTATTGCAATAAGAACGGCTCGGCCATATCTCAGGAATGGATTATAGCACAGGTTCGGGAAAGTGGCCTCGAGAAACGCCTGAAATTATTTTCAGAATTGTAGATCCACCGCTAGGGCGTATTTGACAGTTAAAGTTTTAAAAGCAACTTTTCAAAATTTACTCAATTAAGCAATATTAAATATTATAATCAGATTCCTCGACAAATTCTGCATATTTTTATTTGACAGGTTTTAGTCTATCTCTTCAAATAAGGTTGGGGAGTGGGAACCTTGTTACGAAAAAGGCCTTTAATTTAGGTTCTGCTTGACCGATTTTAATAAACTTGATGTTGTTTGAAAGAGCTTTGTTAAACAATAGAAAATTTGTAAATTTGAAGCAATCTGATTAATAACATAAATGCTAGAGGGCGCTGTTTAATATTTTCAATATTATGTTTTTTTACAATTTAAATGGAAGCGTAAAATTTAAGTAGGTCTTTAAAAAGTAGACTAAATTAGTAATAAAACAGTGAAAACTGCAAGTCGATACTTTTCCAATCCTGAGATATCGTAAGAAACAGGTAAATGGCGAATTGTTCTTCCAACGTCTAGTAGGCTAGTTCGCGTTAACGGAAATTATTAAATTTAGCCTGGATGAAAAGATCTTACATTGGTCTGCAGTAATTTAAACTGTTATTATATAATTGATGGTTGCCCTAGATTACCTAAATGTAATGCTGTCTACTAACAATGAGAACAAATTATGAATAATAATGTGATAAATCTAACATTTTTAATTTATAGAATTTATATTTGTTTTCAAGCAGTGTTAGTAAATCAAAAGCAAAATATCAATAATAACCGATATTTGCCCAGACAACAAATATAGTTTAAAATATGAATTACGATTTACTGATGATAACAAAATTATCAAAGAGGGCCATTAAGATATAAATAAATTCTGTTGAAAACAAAAGCTAGATTTTCACGCATATGTCAAAATTATTCATCGTGTTGCATTTAATAGACTTTTTTATCTTTTGTACCAATGATTCTTACAAATGAAGAAGCATTTGATATGTTAGTTTTGAATGTATAAGAAATCAACCTCTGCTAAGTTGCACTGCAGTACCCAAACAGACAATTCACAGCAGAAAAGTTTCTCCAGACTAGTGTGCGTACTACTGAAATGTAAACTTCCTTGTACCAAGACAACGCAGAGGTAGAACAGAGGACAATGTTATTGATGTTTTAGCTTATGTAAATGTTAACTCATTCAAGCACCAGAGCTATAGCTAGAGACTTGGGTATATACGAACCACGTCCAAAATATTTTAAGAGAACACAGGTGACTATTATTTATTAATGCATGTTTTATTCGGTATTATAATGATAAAAATGTTTTAATTTTTTCTTGTCGTTATATGGTTCTCATACCGAAAATGTCATTACATCAAAGTTAACTTGTGACAACATGACTGATGTATTTGCCGCCACTTTATGTCCAGTTTCAATAAAACACCAAATTATCTTATGCTATGTGAATAGATTTTAACTAACAACATGATAATTATGAGGCATAGTAAATAATAAGGTACCAATAATAAAAATAATGAGAGGCCGAAAATAATTCGTAATAAATAACATTACGAAGTTAATGCATTTAAAGTCCTTTTTCGTTTACTAACAACGAAGGACTTAATGTCTTATTGATCTGATTACTTTATAATATATCTATTTTAGATTGCACCCATATCACATGGTCTACACCATATTTTGAATGCTCAAGATTTCGATACCAGGTTGGATTTTTGAACTGGCTCTCAAATATGATAACGACGATCCTGAAATACTTTCACGAATTATGTGGACAGATGAGGCTACTTTTCATAGTGAGTAGTGTAAATCGTCTAATATGCACTACTGGTCTGAAACGAATCCCACTGGATGCAGGAGGTCCAACATCAGGGTCGTTGGTCTGTAAATGTGGTGCGGATTCTAGGTGGAGAAATAATTGGGCCTTTTTTTAATGAGACTGTTAATGAAGGAGAAACTAGCAAATTGGAACATACTAATGTGGTATCTATACCGACAGTGCCTGTTGAGGTCCATGATGAAGCTGAAAACCAGTCTCAGCGTTAAGAAAATCTCGAAGCGTACACTCGTGCCATGGACGATACAACAAAAACGTTGTACCGAGGAGTTCTTTAAGGCCCATTTAAAAAAGAAAAAACCACCAAAGAAATTAGATGTTGAAGCTCTAACTAAGAAACACCCTGATATATTCAGCAACAAAACTTGGCAGCAGATTAAAGTTTATGTTGTAAATAAGTATACGTCCAAAAAGTAAAATAGTAGTGTATATGTTTAAATAAGTTAATGTAACTTTAACTTTTTTACATACACTGTGTCTCTTGAATTTCTGGACATAGGGAATTCTCATGTTAAAATAAACTATTGTAAATATTGGCTCCCCTAATTATTTTACAGTAAAATGTCAAATGTAAAACTTCTTAAGGAAAAAAGGCTGCTTCTTATGTTACAATTGCATTTACATTTGGTTCATCCGTTTTCGAGAAATTTAGGAAAAACTTAAGGGCTTTTTCGTAACTGGTCAAGGTTGCTTTGCTTTAGACAGACAATGCTAACAATAATTATTAATTGTCATTGTAAATCATTCATTGTTCAAAAACAATTCATTCATCATTAAAACTTTATTTGGGACAGATTATTACTTTTAAAGAAAAATTTGTTTATAAAAATGAATTATTACACCATTGAAGAAAAAGTAAAATTTATTGAATGGCATTACTCTGACAATTCACTTAGAAATATCAGAGATTTGTACTCGGCTAGTTATCAAAACCGGCAAATTCCAAGTGCAGAAACAACTTTCATAAATAATTTGTTTATTTAGAATATCATCTTCTTGTTTATAACAGACTTATTTTATTTGTGCTCCTTATTGTATTTATCCTGACACTTACATGGCTTATTAACGTTACCGGTTACGAAAAAGCCCTTAAGTTTTTCCTAATTTTCTCGAAAACGGATGAACCAAATGTAAATGCAATTGTAACATAAGAAGCAGCCTTTTTTCCTTAAGAAGTTTTACATTTGACATTTTACTGTAAAATAATTAGAGGAGCCAATATTTACAATAGTTTATTTTAACATGGGAATTCCCTATGTCCAGAAATTCAAGAGACACAGTGTATGTAGTCGATGAGAATTCTAATTTTTTATAAGAATGTCACTTGTTTCGTTTATTTCTTTGAAATCCATTTTTTATATTTAAATGCATTTTTTTTTAATATTACATTACCTACTACTCACCTACCTAAGGAATTTTTATTACTATTATTATAATTATTAATATTATTAGTCGTTAACATGGTTCTCGCAAGTAATACGTAAGCTCTGATATCAACACAGACACTCTATAGGTACGTCTGTGTTTCTGGGAACATCGTACTGGATGCCAAATTAGGCTACAGATGGAGTATACGGAGGTCAGGTTAGTATATAACTGAACATAGAATATATATGGATGCCGCCTTGATCGTGAAGTGAACGGATGCCATCATGAGCGAATTTTGATTCCATATATACTGGTGTATATTGCCAGGATTCCATTGATAACCTTTTTTGGGTGGATGCCATAGTAGTCGCCATATATATATATATATATATATATATATATATATATATATATATATACATATATATATATACATATATATATATATATATATATATATATATATATATATATATATAATATATATATATATATATATATATATATATTAAACTTATGTAAACTTAATGTACGATATAAAATTATTAATTTGTATACAATTATAATTTAATAAAGATGCAATGCTATAGGAGATAGAGTTCAAAAGTAACTTTATATTTATACGCTTCTTTAACTTTCTACGTCGGCTAGCTTCATTTAGGGGAGAGGGTTCAAATGAATTAGTTTTGTAATATAAATAATGACCATTTTCTTTAAACATCAAACATGTGTGAAAATACGAGTTAATTCTATTTGTGATGAATTCAATAATTTTAATAGGTTCTGAAATTTAGGTATATGATTTTTATTAAACACCCTGTACAAGTAATCATACATAATTTACAACGTACTCAGCGGCCTCTTTAAATATTCAGTTCATAAATGTATTGGTGAAAAATGACACCTTGCACAAGAAAATATTCTCCATTTAAATGGATAAGCATAAATTTAATAACTGATAGTAATATTTCTATTTTTTCTTGATAAATTACGTTGTCATGGATTAGCAAATATTCAGCTCTGAATCCTTCACACATATACGAAAACATATAACATAACCTAAATCTAATACTTAAAGTTTACTTAACTTTCTGTTGTGTGTTCACCAGGTGTGGTCTAGTTTGCCTTTGACCGGATGCCCTGGTTACCATGTGCGACTGTTGTGGATCTTCCTTGATGTATACCCAAAATCTATAGTGTATATCTATAGTGTAGCAATCGTTACCAATTGTGTAAATTGCTTCTAATTGGAATCGGAGCACTTAATTTTGTTTGTAATATTACATGCAACCAGTACATAAATTCATCAATAGTGGTAATTGATTTAATTATTTAAATAAACGACTTTTATTGTTAGTTAATTTTATTCTAAATCAATTGTTCATATTTAACATTTATTGTTAACACAAAATACACAATTTCCGAATTTTACATAGATATCGTTTTTAGGCTATAAAATTTCAACCGAACATGCATCAACCGCAGATCAAATTTAAGATAGTTTGATAACAGCAATTTTTTATGCCTGTTCTTCCTTTGAAATTTTATAATGGACTGATTAGAATAATCTTTACTCTTTTTTTCTCTAAATTTTAGCTTTCTACTTAGCAACTTACAATACAAACTAATGCTCTGATTGGATAACACATTTTCTAAATGTTACTAATTTTTAAATTAACAAATATCTTACTTTTATAAACAAATACCTTAAAACTAAAATTACCAATAAATTCTATATGCAATTTCCTTCAAAATGATATCCCACTTGCCATATTTTGAAACACAATCAATACTCCACACACAAAGTCACCCATTTTGTACAGAAATGTCAAATATTAAATTTCCTTTATAATTAATTCCACTTTTTAGGGACAAAATAAGTGACCTCAAAAGTGACCCCAAAAACAGTTCACCCCAAATTCCAGTCTGACTGCACTCAACATCTGCTACACTTTTCGAACGTGTGCTCTCCGAAGAGTTCTGAACTGTTTTGTACTCGTATCCGTTTATGTCACGTATAATTTTGAAAAATTTTGCTTTTAAAATTTAAACTGTCAAATACGCCCTCTAGCGGTGGATCTACAATTCTGAAAATAATTTCAAGGCGTTTATCGAGGCCACTTTTGTTATAATTTTTTTTTTCCGAACCTGTGCTATAATCCATTCCTGAGATATGGCCGACGGCCGTTCTTAGTTGGCCACCCGGTACATCTTCAGCATTTTTATTTTCTTTTTTTTATGATTGTGACCTTGTTACGTGTTTAATTTATGATAGGTTCCCTGTAAGTGTTTAATTCATAACTTTCCTAATTGCTCCTATAGATGTCTTTACCATCCTAATTTTCATATTTTTCAAAACTCTTATCATTTATCATGCGTACCAAAAGGGAGATAAGGATAACATTTGGATTAGACAAGAATTTTCTCATGTCGGGCTTCTTCTAAAATTTGTGCTAGTTGTGGTATGCAATTTATTTAATAAATCAATTTTGGATCTAGGCTACCTACAACAATTAAATAGATATTGATTAATTGGTTAAAATCAAAAACAATTCGATTTATCGGAGAAACAAAAATAAAGCACTACACTTAAAGGCCACTAACATCAAGGTAAAAATGTTATTGTTATTTCTCTCGAGCATTCATTTATCATTACTCTTTACAGGCCTCAAATCACCTTTCAACATACATAAACTCATATTCGAACTTATTCCTACTTCAATTCAATTTCTACATATTCTGCCTTCATCTTTACATCCTTTTCCTTTTCTTTCCTTGCTAACTACTATATATTAAATCTACATTCCCATTTACCTTCCTTACGATTCCCACTTCTTGACATATATTCCATCGTATCAATTCATCGGACGAAGCCAGCTGATCTGGAGAAAATCGTGTTACATTTGGAGGAACACACAAAACCATATTACCGTCAAGCAGCAGCTGTAAGGTCAGGCTACTTTAAATAGTAACTTCTCACCATTTGTGATCAGCTCGTGTCCTTCAGGTTACACTTCATCAGATTAATCACCTACCAATCATTCATCTAAATTAAGTATTCATTATCACCTTCATAAATCAATTCATCTTTCGAATAATCTTTCATAATCATAACATTTTCCATACAAAAAAAACCCAAAAAAGAATTATATAAAAACTCATGTTTAATTAATAACGTCACTTTCATAATTGTGTTGTAATGATCTACTAGAAATTTTGGAATTAGTCACTATTATTGATTAATTATCACTTTTACTTACCGTTATCATTATTCATCCATCTTACATCTTGTTTTATATATATAAAATTTTATTTAGATTTGACATATAAAAGTATTAAAGCACAAACATAAATATTTTCTGCATATAGGATAGGTCGTAATTATTGTAACGAAGCAGCGTAAATTAAATCATTTTACATTATTAAAGTTGGTATTTATCAAAGGAACTGAACAAGGTCGTTAATTTAGATTTTATAGCGTTAATTTAGATAAGTGTGGTCTGAGCACCCACAATATATGGAGATCTGAGTACTTCATCTGCTTGGTAAATACAATAATAAATACGGGTATCTTAGGATTGGCCATTGGTTGGATTTATTTTTCTAAAATATTCACCTTGTACAGTTGGTACCGTACATGTAATCATTAAAAAAAAAGAAATAGTAAACAACATACCTACGCTCATTCGAATAAATTCAAATTTACACAAATCATTCACCTATTCGACCTAATAAAACTTTCTTATCAATTTAGACTTAAAAACTTAAGATCTATCTTAACCTAATTACATTAAATAAACTAAACTATTTACAACTATATATATATATATATATATATATATAAACTGTACAAATCAACATCATTCACATCACATTAAATTCATTGATTAGAACATTTTTCCTTGTCCCGAAAGAACGGAAGTTTTATAAACAAGAGGGTTTGATGTAAGAAAGAGATCTAGAAGATGTGGAGTATGGTTAGGGTTATCAGGGATTCTTGTGGGTTCAGAAATCATTTGTGTGAGATCACATGAAATAGCAAATGTTTCTGCACTATGACCAGCGGGATTTGTGTAGATGAAAATTGAAGCCAATTAGAGTTATGAACATTGAAATCGCCTACAAATGAGATATCGCAAGATGGAAACTGAGACAGGAGATAGTCAGCTTTCATACTAAGGTAATCGAAGAAGTCTTGAAAGTTGCTGTCGTTAGGAGACGTATAAATGCAACAGTAGAATTTCACAAAATTAGGACCAGAATGTTTAAACCAAATCACGTCAAAATTTTTATTTTCTAAGGAAGAAACCCTCTTGCAAGCAATTCTCTCCTTGATGTACGCACATACGCCTCCTTTATATCGAAAGTTAGAGTGAAGATGGTATTGAGGAAATTGCAAGTCGGGTGACTCGGAGCTTTCAGAGGAGACTTGTGTTTCAGATAGAAACAATATATCAGGTTGTAATTGTTCAAGATGTTGGTGAATAGCATTAAGATTAGACCTGATACCGCGGATGTTGCAGTAGTGAATCAGAGATTTGATACTTTCGATGACCGAGGTCGCTTGGGCCCTGCCCTCCTGGACATCCGAGTGGGGCAGGATTTTACGTCCGGAATTTATAACCCTAGAAACCACAGCCATCTTATTTTTTAATTTGGGACTTTTAATCCGATAGGAAGACTGTGAGGGCGAGAAGGAAGAATAAGGATGAGAATAGATTAAGGATGATGGAAAAGGTAACCGGTAGCCCTTACCGAGCTCAGAAAATCGGAGACCCAATATTAAGGAGCCCATGGTAAGGGTGGTGGTACCTCCCCGGCTGGCATGGAGTATACATGCCTACCACCTATTAAACATTTAAAAACCATTCGCAAAAATTCATTCGAGGAGGGTGGTCAGCAGGAAATAATGCATGCACTTTTTGTAGGTGGAAGGGATGTAAATTTTGTTCTCGTAACACTTTCCAATACTTGCTATGCGACACACCAGATTCTAAACCTAACTCACGCGTACTTATTGATGAATTTTCATAAACTCTATCTAAAATTTGTTCCTCAATTTCAATTGGTACACGAGCATTTCGTCCAGAATTTTTTTTTCCTTTTAAACTTCCATACTCTAACAAGTTACGATGAACGGTTCTAAACATAGTATGATGTGGATGTCTTCTATTTGGAAATCTTTGTTCATAAAGTCGAGCAGCTGCGCGAACATTGCAATTAGTATTACCATAACATAAATACATATCGACCAGTTTTCGTTTGGAATAATTCATTTTTTCAGTAATTAGACACAAACAATGAATTACAAAACACGCGTAAATGCAACTGTTTTAGCAAACATAAGATACGTAACTGTCAAATGCAAAGCAATCTCTGATTTATTTAATTTGATTATTACTGAATAATGTAGCCGTTTACGTTAATCCAAAATATTTCAAAAACGGGTGCCGAATCTAAAAAATACTAAGTATGATTTTATTTGCAGAATTAAATGTTGAATTTAACAAAAAAGTATTTCTTCAAAAAAAGCAGGGAGGTGCGATTTTTTTTTTTACTTAATGTGATTAACTTAACATATTCTACGCCACTGGATGGAACCATTTGACTCAAACTCACCTGATTAATTGTACTTAATTAGAAATTTAGGTATACCAAATCTCTGTGTAATATCTTTTGTAGTTTTTGAGGAATCTTAAATAAATCTTAAAAAAAATATTTTTAATCAACCTGTATCTCGGAAGCATTTTCGGAAAAGCGTTTATGATAATTTTTGTCTTATTTTGAATCATAGTATCTCCAGTTTTCGTTTGTCGGTGATTTTAAAATACACCCTATATATTTATAGAATTTCTAATAATTGTTAAAGACGGCGACATGTCAACTTTGTCGATTTTCAAAATACTAGATTAAGCAAATGAACTCGGTAATGAAACTGTGAAGAAAACAATGAAAGTGAAACACATTTAATATAAGCCTTTCTACATAATTTGCATTTTTCAAGTAAAATTTGTAGAAAATCAATAGTAAAGCCGATCATGTTGTACACGACTTAAATCGATGCACATCGTATTTTATGTCATCGTAATTTTATGGAGTAATTCAAATTTGAGCGGTAAAAATACATCGAAATTTTGGCACGTGAAGCGGCTGCCAGAAAAGTCACGTCCCACTCAAATTTAAGACAGTTTAACTGGACAAGAACCGATTGTACTTCAAGCATACGCGGTATTTTGTTTGTACGATACTTGATTCTAGCATAATGTTAAAAAGCGGTAGTAGAATTTTAACTGCTAATAGTTGGTATGATCTGCCCATTTATAGTTGTCAGTACAAAAACGACGTTTCGGCAAAGTCTCATTTGCCGTTTTCAGTTTTCCTTCTCCAACTGATTTGTTCCTTGTTACTGAATCAACGAGGTCTTGCTGTCCTGTCTCCTGTTTATGTTTGTGTTGTGTACTTTCACTGCTTTCACTGTTTTCTGCTTTCACTTTTTCTCTTTCTCAGTGTTGGATGGTGCTGCTGTGCATGATGTTGGTATGGATGGTTCTGGTTCTGATCGTTTCCTTGTGTGACGATATTCTGCTATGTTATCTTCCATGTATTAGGCAGTCTTTGAATCGTCTTGTATGTTAAGGTTCTGTTCGTTTCTCAATCTCGATCGCCTCTCGAATAGTTCTTTTTGCCGCATGAGTAATGCTGGCTGTCATCTTTGTGTTTTCAACAGCGATACTGTGTTTTGTTCTACTGGCGTGTTGGGCTAACGAAAGAGAAAGAAGTGAAAGTGAAAGCAGGGAAAACAGTGAAAGCAGTGAAAGTACACAACACCAAATATAAACAGGAGACAGGACAACAAGACCTTAGTTCGATTCGAGTAACACGGAGCCGAACAAACCAGTTGAAGAAGGAGAAAACTTGAAAATGACAAATGAGACTTTGCCGAAACGTCGTTTTTGTACTGACAGAAGTCAGAAACATCACCAGCAGACGCGAGACAACGCCCGGATAAACAACAGTGTTTTCATATATATATATATATATATATATATATATAATTAAATGTAAACTTATTGTACGATATAAAAATTATTAATTTGTATACAATTATAATTTAATAAAAATGCAATGCTATAGGAGATAGAGTTTAAAAGTAACTTTATATTTATACGCTTCTTTAACTTTCTACGTCGGCTAGCTTCATTTAGGGGATAGGGTTCAAATGAATTAGTTTTGTAATATAAATAATGACCAATTGCTTTAAACATCAAACATGTGTAAAAATACGAGTTAGTTCTATTTGTGATGAATTCAATAATTTTAATAGGTTCTGAAATTTAGGTATATGATTTTTATTAAGCACCTTGTGCAAGTAATCATGCATAATTTACAACGTACTCAGCGGCCTCTTTAAATATTGAGTTCATAAATGTATTGGTGAAAAATGACAACTTACACAAGAAAATATTCCCCATTTAAATGGGTAAGCATAAATTTAATAACTGATAATAATGTTTCTATTTTTTCTTGATAAATTACGTTGTCATGGATTAGCAAATATTCATCTCTGCACACTTCACACATATACGAAAACATATAACATAACCTAAATCTAATACTTAAAGTTTACTTAACTTTCTGTTGTGTGTTCACCAGGTGTGGTCTAGCTTGCCTTTGACCGGATGCCCTGGTTACCATGTACGACTGCTGTGGATCTTCCTTGACGTATACCCAAAATTATCTATGGTGTAGGAATCGTTACCAATTGTATAAATTGCTTCTAATTGGAATCGGAACATTTAATTTTATTTGTAATATTACATGAATTCATCAATAGTGGTAATTGAGCTAATTATTTATTATTTTTATTAAAATTTAAATAAATGACTTTTATTGTTAGTTAATTTTATTCTAAATCAATTAATGTTCATATGTAACATTTATTGTTAACACAAAATACACAATTTCCAAATTTTACATAGATATCGTTTTTAGGTTTTAAAATTTCAGCCCAACATGCATCAACCGCAGATCAAATTTAGGATAGTTTTATAAAATCAATTGTTTATGCCTGTTCTTCCTTTGAAATTGTGTAATGGACTGATTAAAACAATCTCTACTCTTTTTTCTCAAAATTTTAGCTTTCTACTTAGCAACTTACAATACAAACTAATGCTCTGATTGGATAACACATTTTCTAAATGTTATTAATTTTTAAATTAACAAATATCTTACTTATATAAACAAATACCTTAAAACTAAAATTTCCAATAAATTCTATATGTAATTCCCTTCAAAATGATATCCCACTTGCCATATTTTGAAACACAATCAATACTCCATACACAAAGTCACCCATTTTGTACATAAATGTCAAATATTAAATTTTCCTTATAATTAATTCCACTTTTTAGGGACAAAATAAGTGACCTCAAAAGTGACCCCAAAAACAGTTCACCCCAAGTTCCAGTCTGACTGCACTCAACATCTGCTACACTTTTCGAACGTGTGCTCTCCGAAGAGTTCTGAACTGTTTTGTACTCGTATCCGTTTATTTCACGTATAATTTTAAATCCAGTTTGTACAACTTCAACTAGACCACCCAAGGTAAGGTTTACACACAATAATTGTTCACACGCACACTTATGTTTTTGTAATTTCAATACATACTTTGTAACGTTATCGTTATCACTGTTTTCTTTATAAAGCACATCCTACCTAATACAAATTATTTCTCCTTTTTAGGATTGAAGCAGAACATACGACTAAGCCAAGATTTTTATTCATAAACGAATTCTATTAACATAATCAACTGAAATACAGAAATTATGCCTTCCGGAGCATATCGAAACCATGAAATGTGAAAATTCTCTTGTACAGCCTTCATTTACATAATATTACTGTTAACTAAACTTTGTGTAGCGAATTTGATGCATGATTACATATGTTCTTGTCTATTCATTATAATAATTTCATAAATACTGCTATATTACACTTATGCTCAATTAAATCCTTCAGAAACTATCCCACGATTCTACTATGTTTTATTATTTTTATATACAATTATTACCATCTCGATATATATATATATATATATATATATATATATATATATATATATATATATATATATATATATATATTACTATAAAACTCTTTTGTAGTTGCGCAGTAATTTATTGCGCATGTTTTACCGTAACCTATTGCGCAGGTGTATTTCGCCTAAGCTTTTCGCGCATTATTGGGATTCATGTGGGTTACATTTCTACTCTAGCTTGGCTTATAGGATTTTCGCCAGTGTGATGTACGTAACTTCTTTGAGATTTCGGCGAGTTGTATTCTCGTTTCTGCCACTATCTGTATGTTATCCCATTGGATTCGGTAATATTCCAAACATGTTCGGTGATTCTTGATCTTTCCGTTTCACTTTTGCGAATGTTGTTCTTATGTTCCTATGTTCTAATTTTGGGTGGTCTACCGCTTTCCCCTATGTGTGCTCTGTCGCATTCGGATGGTATGTTTTATACACAATGTTTGGAATTCTGATCTTAATTGCGTGGTTTGGTTCTGGTTAGTACTTCCTAAGCGTTCCTGTCGGTTTGAAAGCAGTGCGTATCTTGTGTTTGGTACACATCCTTCAGTTACCCTACTGCTGTTTAGGCTAGGTGTTAGACCAGGTAGCCATTTTCTTTAAGTGTTTTAGCCATATTTTCTTTTTTCAGGTCCTCTTGTTTCGGTTTTGTATTATTGACATATAAAGTTGGGTGCAAATCTTGTTAATTGATGAAGGAAATTGTTCAAAATTATTTAAATATTTCTAATGTAGTAAAGTTTAAATATCATTTGACAGTTCTGGGTAAACAATGATCGCAGATGAGTATTAACATCTTACTAGCATTTATGTTCGTTGTAAATGTGTCAATTTTTTTGATATTGTTGTCTATATTTAAATTTTGTATTTGGATTATTTGTAAATTTGTTCACATTATTTTGGGCATATTTAAGCATATTGTAGCATTATTCTTTCAATAATTAAATTTTAGTGATATCTTCTTGTCGCATTTTTGTTAGCAGTATGTACTTTTACCATACTTTGCTGTTAATTAGCCGCATTCATTTCGGTTTGGTGCCCATCGCGATGTTAGGGCTTGATTCTGTTTGCATTGCGTTATAATGCACGGCATGTGTTACTTTACTGCCTGAAAAGGCAAATTCCCTTGCGTTAAAAAATTCAGAATATTTATGGTTTTATTCCGTATTGAAAGCATAGGCGAAGCTTACATAACCTTGTGTTGAAGGCTATTATGCTAATTATATAGAGGGCGCAAAATGTTTTGTGAAAAAATTTGCATTAAATCTTGAAGCACAAAATGTTGTCATCGTTGTTTCGTATGTCTGCATTTTGTAGTGAAAGCAAACCTGATTAGCTTGATTTTGGTTGATGATACTATACGTTTACCTCTACGCTATTGAAAAGGGTTAATATTACCGTATCTTTATAGTTATCTTGGAGAAATAAGGTTTTGGAAGTTATGCATCATCTGGTATTTTCCCCTGCAGCACTATCGTTTCAATATTGTAATATACTGCCTTATATGTTGAATGTACGGAACGTAAACACCTCCACCTTTTTGTTCAAATTACGTAACTAAGAGTACAAATTAGATGAATTGTTTTACAATGATTAAAGCCAGGTTCGCTCTAATAACGTTCAGTACAGTTAATATAGGGTTAATAAAAAGAAGGCACATGACTTCAGTTATTTATAGATTCATAATACACAGGAGTGCAGGCCCTGCACATTATTTTGTTGACATAGGTCATAAATTGCTATTAATACATTTAACTTATTTAGTTTCAGTATCAACTTTTTAGGTGTAGTTTAAGATTCGATTAAAAATTAGGTTACTATCGCAAAGGTTTGCATAAAATACGGTTTGATTTGCATTTATGCTTAAATAAATCAGCATAATTATTGCATTGATTTGTTGAATATAAGAGTAAATACAGCTGTAGTATTATTTAGTAAGTTGGCATATGACAATAGAGTACAACTTCCTCGTTCTTTTGTATTTGAATTATTTAACAATTAATGACCTATGCATATCTGGTTTATGTGGATAGATCCCTGAATCCGTTGCGACCTGTTCATAAAGAAAAGGAGATCTCCCTATTTACAGTCGGTCGTTTAATTTAGGTCGCCGATAAGTTAAGCTGTGGTGCAAAATTAACTTTTTTATGTGGTGATATTACTGTACCTTAATAATGCTTCAAGTTCTTGTTTTAATGTAACACATTTGAAATGTAACCTTCAGCCGAACAATTTTGTTTATAACTATGGGGTAAAACTGTTACATGAAAATTGTACTTGATTAAACTGAATGAGCAATTCTATTGTTTGCACTTCTCGAAGAATCGGCTCAAGGTTTATTATTATAGATAATCAATGGGGTAAGCGTATGGTATAGACTCACTTCAGCCATTCAATTTCTTACCAGACTTACGATATTCTCCTCTGAGACTAGTCAGAACGCGCATTAAAAGCAATCGCTAGTTTAGATTTAGCGTGTAACACGGTGGCTGAAAATGTAAAGGCTAGTTCCTTAATTATACGTAGTTATTTTAAAATTACACTACCTACTTTTAAACACGGTGACTCTGAACTTATTTTAATGATCAACACAATCTTAAAATCTTAGAGCTGATCTTTGTAAGATTATTTTGACGCACTGGGTATATTTAGTATTGAGGTGTACGCATTGCACATTTGCGGTATTGTACGAACGTGTGTATGGAGGAATTTTTTTTAGTATAACTTGTAAGTTTGGTGTAAATGTTACTCCACAGGAACTTCTAGTATAGCATTGAATATTACGTAATAGCATATTTAATTGCTGTATAAAAAGACTGAGCTGTAAAAATTAAATTTGCATGAAAAATAATATTTTAGTAAAACCGCTATTGACAAGATAATATGTGCCACTGTGTGTGCTACTGTTTAAGAATTCAGGCTTAAAACTATGACAAATGGGTAGCATGAGCGAATTGAATACTGTAGTAAAGCGTAGGGTGAATATGTGTGTATATTCTACTTGTGTAAATGAGTTAGGATTTCACAATGTACAATTGTATGTAGAACTCAAGTGCATATAGTATTGAAACTTATTGAATTTTGCGGAAAGAGACTTCGCGCATATGTGAGACCTTCATAAACATTTGAGTGTAGTTTCTGAATGTTGTGTTGAATGGATCTGAATTTGGAATCTGAACATTTTAGAGAGTTATTATGTTTTTGTTAAAAATCTCAAGAAAAAAGGCTTTTGTGTTGCGCAGGTACCGTTTCAGCGCTTCGGTTAGGTTTGAAAGTGATTGGCTTTGATTTAGCGTGTAAATACTTGGTGATGTTTTCAAGATTGACGTGAAAGAAAAATGGCAGGTTACATATGTCCTTTCTTAGCGAATCTGTTAATATAGCGGTTGCGCGCGTGGGTTTATTTTTGCTTTTTTTTTAAGAACAACGATCTGTGCTAATTTACGTTACGAAGGTAGTATTAATGTTAAAACATTGGTTGTTTTTTACCGGAACCATTGTTGGGGATAGAATGTTAAAACGTTTACAAGTAATTATATGTGAGAGTTGGAAGTAGTCAGCAATCGTTATATTAAGAAAAGTCCCGCGCGGTAGAAAATAAACTTTTAAAGTGATCCTTTATAATTAAGAATATTAAAGATAAAAGTATTGAATATTAATAATACTGATGGAAACATGTACGTTTGTCAACGGTATTAAATCGATCAGGTGTACAGACAATTAAGAATTTAAATACTAAGTACTTTAACATATTTTGTGACGAAAGGTGAAGCGGGTACCCAGCTGCCCACATTTTACGAGCGGCCAAATAAGTACGCAAATAGGACTTTAGCGTTGACCATATTGCCCTAGCGTTAACGTCAGAAGACCTGATACTAGTAGCGCAAATGTCCATAGTCCTCAGAATAATTCAAAGTTCAAGCCCGGTCAATAAATTATTACTTCTCATAGAGCGCTAAGAAATTTATACGTAAGAATAATTTTAGATTCATTCGATTAATGTGTATTTGATTACTCTTTAGAGATGCCATTGTATCTATTGTAAATCCTACTTAGGCAATAAAAATAATCAATCTCTTCCACCACCTTTCGTTATATATGTACATAAGTGAGAGTAGAATAAGCTTTAATAGGGACATAGTTTACCAAATTTTTTGTTTTTGTTCCTTCCTTAAAACAGTCAACATTTGTAAACATTGTTCAAGAATTGATTAATTTAAGGTAAAAGATCGATGTAGGAGCAAGAGAAAAAATCAATAACGCATTATTAGATTCATTTGTTTTTTTACTATTCACGTGTAAAGTTACATAAACGGTCGCACAGTTTAAAAATAATAAAGCTTTTATTTTGGATATGTTCATAACCATTCGTTTGAGAGTTATTTTGGGACACAACGACTATAAAATTGCATTGCTTATATTTTATTAGTTTCATTGAATATATAGTATTGACCTTAGTTGCAGCAGCTGTTTATCACAATATTTGTCACTATTATATTTTTTTATATGTAGGTAAAAATAAAAGTTTCAGATTGAGACTACTTTGATGCACTGAGTACATGTCTTGTATTGTGAGTACAACGTATTTTGGATGGTAAATGAACGTGAGTTTGCACAAGAAAATTTTTTTGTACAGAATGTAAATTAGAGTAAATGCTATGCCACTGGACTTTTGGTAAAGCGCAAACGAGTGTTTAAATGTTGTATGAAGATTTTTGAGTTGAAATAATTTGATTGAGAAATAATGTTTTAGTGAAATCCCTATTGAGACGATAATGATTAAATGCTACCGGAATTTGCACTGTGCGTTGCGGAACACGGTGTTAAAATTGTTGTAATGTGTGAATCAGTGAATTTGTGATATGTATTGAAGTGTAGAAAAGAAAATGTATGTCTATTTTTGCTTGAATATATGTAACATGCGTAACAGAAAAATTGAATGCATGATGAAGGACAAATGATATTAGAATTTTCTAAGTTGGGCGGAAGGAAGACTTGCGCGTCTGTAAAACTTTCATTAAAAGTTGAATATGGATCTGTACAGTATGTGGAATGAATTTAAACGTGAATTTTACAATGAATTGTGAGGACGTTTGTAAGGAAATTCAATATGGCGACGATTTTCTCGTAACGTCTGTGTTAATTGCGTTTCAGATTTTCGACTCGGCAAATACGCGCAGTGTAAAGCTCCTTTGGGAAAGGTTTATTGTGGTATTAGCGCGAAAAATATGATGACGTTGATCAAGATGGGTGATCGTAGATTTGTAAGGGAGACGGTCGGACAAGAGATATACTTAATGGGTGGTCGCACGCGAAGTATTTTGTGAGATCATAAAAAAGATCTGTGCTGGTTTTTATTTTTAAATAATTAATGTCGCAGTACATAGTAGTTTACTGTCAATCCTGTTTTGGGGATGAAGGATTTAAACATTTACATATGAAAGATTTATTGATACTTGGAATTACTAGTGAGTTTATTAAGTGTTTGAGCAGATTTAACCTAAACAACAAACACCGAGTTAATAGTATTGTGTGTTATCACGCGATCTGAAAACAAACCTAAAGTAATCCTTTAAGTAACAAAATAAAGGTGTGCAAGCATGTGTGAATTAAGTTAAACAGTATTGGGCATTAATGTTATTGATTTAGGTATATGTGCAGTTGTAACAGCACGAAGTCGACTGTGTAAAAAACATTTAAGGATTTTGATGTTCAAATGCGAATACATATATTCGGTGACAAGTGTGGGCACATGATAAGAGTTAATTACAACGAATCAACCCAGTTGACACATTATACCGCATAAAGGACTGCGGAACTTATTTATGTAAGAATAATTTTAGATATTTGAATGGTAGAAGTTTGATTATCTTTATATTGTATTTGTAAGTTTCATTTCAGGCAATAAGGATAATAAACATACATTGCCATTATTATATGCTTAGATCATAAAATTTTGGAATTTTTAATCTATAAGCAATATCTGTAAATATTTTTGAAAGATTGGTAATACAGATCCATTAATTAACTTATTTGTTTATTTGCTTAAATTATGATTCCTTAGTCTAAAGATTAAAAGTGAACGAATATTATAAGAGTTCATTGTTTCTTTTTGTGAAACTACATAAAGGATTTCACCGTTTAACGGTAATCAATCTTTTGATATTTTGGCTTTATGATTGATCTGAGAATTGTTTATTTTGAGTCAGATCGAATGCTTATTTTGCATTCATTCAGTCATTAAATACGTAATACTGATAACAAGCTATTTATTAAGCAGAAACATCAGATTTAAATTATTGCAATTCATTCATGCGGGTGAATGTTTAAATACATTTTAAAAAGAAAGTATGCAAACAATATTTGACAGAAAAACCATGATTCTTAAAGCATTGCGTCTTTAAAATTTGTAAATACGAATGAATGCTTTTGTGGTTAAAAATTAATAACCGAAGTGTTATTTTTCTAAATTGGGTTATATCTATTTATTTCAGAATTTTTATGACAGAAATATTATTAATCTATGTGTATACGATGGTAAATTAGAAGATATCCAGATAACGTTTCATTACTGTGATTTTATAAATATATAGTGTGCGATCAATAAGTTTATGACGACTCGTATATTTCAAAATTTTATTAAGCTTTGGATAAATTTATTGCTAAGGGAAATTGAACATAAAGGTTTTCAAAATTGTATTGACGTTCATTACGTGAAAGTGTGATTGAAACTTGAGTTGTGTATGGTTTTATTGGGTAGGTTACAAATCTTCTACAGTCAGATAGGATTAACTTAACACCTCGCCTAGAACTATTCATTTTAGAAAAGTTTATAGTTCATAGTAATTGTATGGTGTTTGAAACTAAATTTCTATCATTTTACATACTTATATCAACCCCGACCATTTCCACTGTAGTTGGCTTAGTAACCCGCTTACCTCGGCAGGTCAGCATGATGCCTAGTGCGTTTTAATCGTGTAACAAGATTTATATCTAAGCGATTCAAACTTGAAAGCGTTAAAACATATTCGAACGATAAAAATTACAAACAGTATTTGAGAGAAAGCATCATTTATTAAGGACGCCCCGATCATTACGCTTGTTTTAATTTTAGGATAGGAGTTAATAGGTAACGTCTTAATACTTTGGTTTCATAACTATACAGGGTCTCCTCAATAATTTTGTGATAACGTGTACGGTCCAACTTTCCTTAAGTTTGGGCGATGTTCCTTTCCATTGCATCTGAAGATGCAATATGCAAGATGTTCAAAATTAATTTGACGTGCATGTGTTTGTTATTATGGACTACAGTAAATCTATTAAGATTATTTGGATGAAATTTGACGTACTCTTTTCAAGTGGAAGGCTGTTATGCATGAGTTGCTCATTATATTATTGAGTATATACTATAATTTTATCTTCAGCAGTCGGGTATTTCGGACTATTTATTTCCGAGAAGTTTCAGATTGTAGCGGCGCCTAAAAACTAATTTCCCGGACTGAACTTAGTTGTTTGTTTTTTTCATGGTAAATGTATAGAAGTTAGTTTTAACTACTTCACGTCTTCTATCGAACCCGCCCATCACCATTGTAGTTAGCTTGGAAACCCGCTTACCTTGCCTAATGAGGTTTGATCGTGTTATATCTTTTCCATTTAGTTTATAGAACTAACTCGCTTTGTTTAAATAACACGATTTTAATAATGTTCTTCATTGTATTCTACATAACTAGAACTGTCCAGAGGTTAATAAAAAGTATGTTAGATATCTAAAAATCAAAAACTTTGATTTAATTATTTTAATACAGGTAACCCTTGAAAAGAGAGAGGACTCGTAACATGCATTTCAGACCTGCGTAAAGAATTGTGACCAAATATTAATCGGTGGCCATTGGTTTGGTGGCAAAGAAACTTTAGCATCGTCCGCCTTCCGTAATATGACAGATAGAGAAGATATGTTTCTCTCTTCTTTCAACATTTCCTTGTCAAAACGGTTGCCTAAGATCCGTACACGTTAACATAGTTTTCTTAGACTAAATTTAAATTTCGATTTTGCTACTTCTTTTTAAACACGTTGATCATCTTAATATTGTGAGCATAGATTAACACGTAAGTCAAGTTATGTAAACGTCGCGTTACAGTTTCTTAATTATTTTATAGAAAATATGAGAAGTTTGAAAGGAATTTTATTATTTGTAATAGCTGTTACACAAACTACATGTTTAGAACAAAGCCTTTGTACATATTCAAGCTGGAACGAAATGCTTTGTGAATATTTTACATCGTGGTATGAACTTCTCGTGGAAGTTAATGAGGGGATTAAACGGGTAGAGATAACAGCAAAATTAAAAGAAATTTAAATTTTTGGATGTACTTTTAATGAATTTAAAATTTCTGATTTAGAAGATTCAGAATACAATGAATAAGTTACAATTAAAAATTCTAATATATTTGTGTCTAAAGAATTATTTAGTTATTTACCATATTTGAAGTTTATTACCAGAAGAAAATAAATCCGAAAATGTGTGTGATAATGTTTACAGTTTAAACACTTTACGAATTAGAAACAATATAGGTGATTTGTTGGCAATTATGCCAAATGTTGCTCAAAATCTTGAAGCGTTCGAAATAGCTAACATTGATTACACGGTTCTAACTCAAATAAATGTTAGTAAATTTACTAATTGCCAGTTGTTATTTATAAATAATTGTAATTTAACAAAGCTTCCGCCAAACATGTTCAAGAACTTAATCAAAAATGGCTACACCTCAGGTACAATTTTACCAAGTGACATTTTCTTCGGACCTAAAAGAGGTTTAGAAGGCAACAATTTTCAATATTTAAATACAAGAACTTTTATACATTTAGACAATGGATATGACTAATAACAAAATAAAATCATTTTTATGAAATGATGCATCCAATAGAAGTTTAATTTCAGAAAATGTTGAAACGTTAGATTTGTTTAAAAACAAATTAAAACACTTATCTGTAAATTTACTTTCTCCTTCGTTGCAATTAAATCACCTCTATTTATCGCACAAGCAAATAGAAACTCTGCAAAACTGTTTAGCATCACAAGTTAATTTGATGCATTTAGACTTTGGAAACAATAATTTAATTATGTTTAATTACAGTGACTTCAAAGGCTTATTAAACCTACGCGATTTATCTTTAGAAAGCAACAAAGTATCTAAAATTGAAAACGATGCATTTAAAGACTTTCATTCACTAGAAACGCTTAATTTGAATGAAAATTACTTAAACAGTTTTAAATATCCTTTTCCTGAATTAAAAAATCTTAGGCAAGCATATTGCAGCAATAATATACATTTTGCAGTTTTTCATGGATTAACTGTACTGGAAACTTTAGATCTATCAAGAAATAAACTCCAACACCTAGCAATTGGAACATTTTCAACTACATCATTAAAATCATTACTGCTCAATGATAACCTTATTGAAAGTTTCCCAGGCAACATTTTTGCTGAATTACGTCAATTAACGTTTCTAAATTTGGCGGGAAATAAATTGGAAATCATATCGTATCTTGCTTTCAACAAACTTTCAAATAGGAAAGTTTTAAATTTATCTCTTAACCAAATAAACACTTTATCCTCAAATAGTTTGTTCAATCTTCCTAATTTAATTATATTCATATTAAGCAATGATTCCATAGCTAAAGTGGAACTAAATTCTTTTAATGGTATGGACAATTTAAGAAAACTTGAAATTAATGATAATAATATCCTTGACTTAGATTGAAATTAGTTTAACTGCATTTCTACTTTAATAAGTCTAAACCTACATAATAATCAAATTAGTGTCGTAAAGTCAGATTCCGCTAACACCAACTTACTATATCTAGACTTAGTTCTGAACGACTGACAGTGGCAGGACTACACCTTTAAAAACCTTGAAAATTTCTAAATCTGTCAGAAAACAAATATCAAAAATGGCCAAATTCGGTTTTAAAACATCAACGCTTGATTTAAGTAGTAATCGTGTTCACATTTTCGCGCTTTAACCACTTTGATTTTGGATAACAATAAAATATCACATTTAAGCATTAGTAACAATCCGTTGAGTAATATTAATCCTAACAACTTTACAGGACTTCGTAAATTAGCTTTCCCCAATTTAGTAAATGATATTATAAACTTACCTAATAGTTTGCTTGATGTTTCCCTCATGGGCAAACATTTCGTACATTACCAATAAATGATACAATGTGTGTTTACTATTATTCAATAATAGTAGTTTTCGCAACTAGTGCGCGGTTTACACATTTCTTGGTGCGAGGCCGTTTTTTTTTTATCCGAGGCGTAGCCGAGTGCTAAAATATAAGGCCGAGCATCAAAAATGTGACAGCGCACGTGTTGCGAACAAAAGTTTTTGTCATCGTTTACATAAAATTAGAAAAAAAATAAATTTTGAAATATTTCTTGACAAATGTCAAATTAAATACATAAATTAAAAAGTTTGTGTATTTAGTTATATACCACTTTTGTGTTTGTGTATTAAAAGTAACAAAAGTAAAAATTAATAATAAGCAATACACAGGGTGGCCCAATAGTGTGTGGGTGTAAGATTGTGGGTTTATTAAGAAATATTTCTAAAGTTTGATGTGGTGGGGTATCCTTAAAGCTACAAACCTAAAATATTTTCACTTGAATCGCAAAGTTTCATACAGGACGATTTATATCAAAGTTGCATTTTTTTAAATTGAACCCCCTGTATATTATTGCATACTTGGATTTCTTGGTCAATTCTAGTGCGACTTTATGTATCACACATGGTACCTAAAACGAATCGTTTACTCGCAATTCGTCATTTTTACAAAAAGTAGTTAATAATATCGCTGTGATCATAAAACTTAGAAGGCCATGACTCTGCTATGTTACTAGACATGAAATGTACTAGCGTAAACCGAATAGTGAAATTCGAATTCTCCTTGTGTTTAAAGAGATTACTTTGTTAATTTTAGAAAATTTGAATCTATGGCAACTTGATTTTTCAAATGGAATGGCAATTTTTTCATTTTTGAATCAAATGCGGAATTTTGTTACCTTTCTAACGATATAAATTAGTCGGTATCTATCTGCGGTAGATTTCTTTTAATTTCACAATTTCGGATTAATTTGATTTATTTTTCAATGTTTCGTTAGTACTATCTAGCAATCCATGGAAAGTAAACAAAAAACGATTCACATTATAAAACGTTATTTATTAAGTAGAAAAATACATAAACCCAAAAAACAAAATTACGGGCTAAAATAAAAATAAAAATGATTTTAATAAATGTTCAAAATGTCTACCAACTTGTTCTAAGCAAATCTTAATTCTGCGACGAAAATCATTTTTAACCCTATTTAACATTACTGGGTTAATAGTTACAGAAACGTTTCGGATTCTATTTTCCATACCTTCCGCAGTGGTTGGTAGTTCAGAATACCCTTTTTCCTTGCTGTACCTCCACAAAAAGAGATCAAGCGGGGAAATATCTGGAGATCTCGCTGGCCATCGTTTTGGTCCATTCCTTCCTATCCACTTTGCAACAAATGCATTATTAAACCATTTACTTACTACACGGGCACGGTGTGAATATTCATGTCCCTAATTTGAATAAGCGGGACATCATCAAGGAGTCGAAATAATTTATTATCCAGGAAAGTACAAATTCGTATTTAGAATACCCTCGAATAAAAAGGGACCAACAACTGAAGTACCGAATATTCCTGCCCAAACATTATTCGACCATTTCTCTTGGCTATGAACGCGGAAATAGTAAGGGTTTTAAACTGAGTAATGATTAAAATTGGGCTGATTAAGAAATTGCGGAGGAAGGTGCATTCATCTGTAAACATAATCTTATGCATTTTCATTTAACTTTTGTTCTACCCAATTGTAAAGATTAATCTTGTTTTGAAAATCGGTCTCCTTGAGCTCTGGATGTAGTTGGATGTGCTAAGGATGAAATTTTTTTTTAATTATTCTTCTTTTTGTTTTATTTTCTAATTTAGCTAGTAATTTTGTTTTGTGTTTATGTGCTTTTTAATTAATAAATAATGTTTTATAATGTCAACAGAATTTTGTTTATTTTCCACGGATTAGTAGATAATGCAAAATAAAAATAGAAAAATACAGCAAATTAATCAGAAATTGCGAAATTAAAAGAAATATACCGAAGATAGATACCGACCACTTTATATGGTTAGAAAGGTAAAAAAATTCCACGTTTGATGCAAAAATGAAAAAATGGCCGTTCCATTTCAAAAATCAAGTTACCATTGATTGAAGTTTTCTAAATTGACAAAGTAATTTCCCTAAACACAAGAAGAATTTGAATTTCAGAATCCGGTTTACACTAGTACATTTCATGTCTAATAACATCAGAGTCATGATCTAAGTTTTGTGATCACTGCGATATTTCTGTCATTTGTAAAAATGGCGAATTGCGACTAAACGATTCGTAATTCATACAGTCGGACTGGAATTGGCAAAGGAATCCAAATTTGCAATAATATATAGGGGGTTCCATTTAAAAAAATGTAACTTTAATATAAATCGCGCCGTATAAACTTTGCGATTCAAGTGAAAATATTTTAGGTTTGTGACCTTAAGGATACCCCATCAAAAAACTTAATCAACCCACAATCTTCCACTGACGCGTTATTGGGTCACCATGTATAATGAATTATTTAAGTAAGCAACACAGTTTAGAACAAGTATTGTTTCTTAGCCCTAGAAACCAAAAAACGCCTTTATACTCTATGCTTTTATTGCCCGGTATATTAATAACTTTTTAATGTATAATAACTGTACACTTATTAAAATAAACTAAACTCACCGAAGAAGTTCTTAGTAAGATATAAAATATCTGAAATATTGCTCCAAGTTCACCCTACAATAAATAAATAAATCTCAAAATCAACAATATAAGTCACAGGTTTTGGGAGAAATGTTAAAAACACTGGATGATCGTAGAAAACTGCATAAGTGCACAATCGGTAAATTACCAACCCAATTTCGAAGACAAAAAGTATATTAAGGTTTGTCTATTTGAATAAAAAATAATGAACAAATATAAGATACAGAATGGTGAACAACTTGTTAATGCAATTTTTGTATTCATTAATTTCTCTTTGAGTTCTCAGATTAGTCCCTAGCTTTCACTACTTGGTAGTAAGGTTGGTTGCCTATTGTCAAACGATTTAGGCAAATAATATATGAACAATTTATTTTACAAATTATGACTGTATATTTCAATATAAAACAAAGTTAAAAATTCTATCTAACAAATTAAAGTCACAATAATTGAAATAAACAAAATTAATACATGAACAAAAGGATTCGAATTTAATTCAGCAATAGTGATGGAAAATTAGCATCCGAGGTCGTATTAGGCTGGGTTTGAATTTGGCAGTCTGGGCTCTGGGTACGGTCGGCCAGCGTCGCTAGCTGGAAGTAACAGATTATAAGCACGTTTACTTACAACGGGAATTTTATTCGGAAGTGTAAAATTGAAAGTATAATTGTGTATCTGATTGTAAACAAAAGAGTAAGGTTACAGTGTTTGTGAAGGGGCCAATTTATAATTATGGAATTCAGGAAGGCGTTATTATGAAGGTGTATATTCTTATCTTGTGTTTATCATAATGTGGTTAAGGAATTTGGGTGATTGGAACGTGGTAACTGATTACTAGAATGTAAATCGTTAATAAAAAGCTTTATCGTAAAGAAAATGTAAGTCAATGGAAACGTTGAATTTTACCTTGTATATTTAATTTCATTTACTGCGGGAAATTGTATGAAAGCAAAACGAATGTGGATTTTAATTTAATATACGATTGAATTTTAGTGAAAAGAAGGGAAAATTAATGTAATGCAGTAGTGATTAAGGGCCGGTTCTGGACCAGTTCAAGGTCACTCACCCTCTGGTGGTGAGAAATGTAAGCTTTTGGATTTCTTCAAGGTCAAACTTTTGGCGGGAAACTTAAATTTTAGGAGCTCGCTAAAAATTGCAATGTAATCATCCTCATTTTTGGCGGGAAATTTGTATGTCAAGGTCAGAAGCTAAAAATAGAAATTGCAATGTCATCATCATATTACAATTCTTAGAAATCTAAAAATAGTGTGGTCAAGATCAAAGTTTATTGACCTACGGTTGTGTCATATTACATTTCTTAGAAATATAAAAAGGTGAAGATGAAAAGCTATAAAATAGAAAATCTAAGAATAGAATTTTCAGGGTCAAACTTTTTGGCGGGAAATATAAATTTTTGGAGCTGGTCAAGGTCAAATCTAAAAATAGAAATTGCAATGTCAACATCATATTACAATTCTTAGAAGTCGAAGCAAAAGCTAGAAATAGAAATTCCAATGTCATCATCATATTACAATTCTTAGAAGTCTAAAAATAGTGTGGTCAAAGTTTATTGACCTGTAGGGGTATCGTATGACATTTCTTAGAAGTATAAAAATAGAATCAATTCATGGAAACAAGAAGAATACGTTGTCTATGCTAAAAAGTAGACCAAGGTCAAATGGTGCTTATACTGACTAAATTGGGTCAAGGCGAAATAATTTACTAAACTAAAAGTAGGTGTGTATTTAACAAGTTTAAACATGTTGTCATAGGTACTTAAGTCAAGGACAAAATTTTGTGATATGAACCACAGCGAGGTGTGAGTAGAAGTTGCAATGTCATCATATTACAATTCTTAGAAGTCTAAAAATAGAGTAGTCACAGTCAAAGGTTATTGATCTGTAGGAGTATCGTATGATACTTCTTAGTGTTTCTAAACTAAAAGTAGGACAAGGCGGGTATTTAACAAGCTTAAACATGTAAGAGGTACTCAAATCAAGGACACATTTAGATCAAAATTTAAAGCTAAAAATAGAAATTGCTAGACCATCATACTACAATTCTTAGAAATCTAGATATAGGGTTTTCAAGTCAAAGAGTAAATAATGACCTGCAGGTGTATGATATTACATTTCTTAGGAATATAAAAACAGAATTAGTTTATGGAAACAAAAAGAGTGAAAGGTTGTTGTCTATGCTAAAAGTAGACCAAGGTCATACTACAACCCCACCATGTGTAAATTACAGATGAGTCATTTCCTCAACAGTGTTTTGTCCTAGTACAATTGCGAGCAAGTAAAGTCGTTATAATGCAAGCAGCAATATCATTCCTGGAGCGATATACAGGAATGGACAGCATCTCCTGATGGTAGCAGTTATTGATCATCAGATGCAGATTAGCTTACTGATGCAATTCTCAAAGCACACTCTCCCCTCTACCATAAAGAATCGTGATGCAGTAATATATATATATATATATATATATATATATATATATATATATATATATATATATATATATAGGACAGTTCTGGTGTCAACTCAAAATTCAAAAGCGTTCTCGAATCGGTAAAGATGGATCTATCTGCATTGAACAGTAGCACTTTCTGTAAATCCAGAACTTTAAGTGCATACTTCCCTTACGATTTTATGAATACTTCAAAAAAGAAGATCGCATTGAAAAGTTTAAGCAATGTCTGGATGAGAATGACGTAGACATTACCAGCGCCGGAACTGTAGGAAAGACGACTAATTTAACATTTCTGTAAAAAAATAGTGATAATAACATATATCTATGCATAATTGTTTGGAAATAAATTATATATTTTTTGTTGCAAAAAAAATGTCTTTTATTTTTTGATTAAATGAAGAGTAGGTACATCATAATGAAGAGAGCTGCTATTGATGAGGCAAAAAAATGTAGCGTATAATATGGTGTCTGCAGGTATATTGGCTAAGCTCTTCAAGGTTAAAATTTATTGGTATTATATTACAATTTATACCAACAAATTTTCAAGGTAAAATTTTATTGACAAGGTATTGAGAAGGTATCATATCACAGTTCTTATGTTAGACTCTTCAAGGTTCTTAGGAATAGCAAAATAAACATTCTTAACCAATGACACATGTAACTAGCTTTGTAAGTATTGTCAGACTTTGTGCATGCTCGGTATTGCTCGGGTATCCTCGTGGAGTCTACCCTTCTATATAAGTTTAAATTTTATAATCACATATCATTCGCTTCGACATCATGTTTTTCTAAAAGGTATACATGTTAAAGCATTGTTTTTGTACATTAAACTCGCTTACGTATTTACTATTGTAATAGTGTGTGTAAACCTAACCAGAAAATCAGTTCTATTTGTTTAAATGTAGCATGTAGAAATACTGCACGATTGAATTAGCGCATATACAACACGCTAACGAAGACAACCAGACAAATATAGAAAAGTAATGATTGTTATAATTGATGTGCAAGGATTCAAAACAGCAAGAAATATATTTACACCTAAGGAACTAGCGATATATAATGGAGAGCAAATTGCTCATTATATATTCAAGCCTCCATTTCCATGGCACACCTTGGATAGTGAATTTCAAAAACAAGCTAATTGGTTAATTCACAACCACCACTTTATCAAGTGGGAATATGGATATACTTCTCCACGTCTATTCCCTCGTATACTTAGTGATTTCATATCAACAACAGATGAGGTGTACGTTAGAGGACGAGAGAAAGCTGATTTTATTCAAAAATTTTTAAAACAACGCATTACGGTGTTTGAAGAACAACCTACTTTACCCAAACTTCATCCATGCTGTTTTTTTCATACACAAAACACTTGTCACTGCGCTTTGGCTCATGTATATCATTTATATGAAAAAATTGTAATGAAATTCTAATAAATAAAGATTTATTAACGGACATCTATATATACATATCTTATTCGCATGTATTACCTCAACGCTTTTATGAGTATTTAAAAGAAGAACTTGATCATTTTTCCCAAATACAGATAGCTGTAGTTCTTAGAAACAAGAAAAAAAATTATTGGGGTCGTTGAGGGAGAGTGTGGATGCTTATACCGTGCATGAAAAGTATTAAATAAAGGTGTGTTGTAATTTGAATGAAAGACACTTTAAAAAGTAAATAGTTAATTACACTAGTGCATGTTATATTGCATAAAGAAAAGGCACTTTAACAGTATTCATTTGAATAAAAAAATAAAGTGTGTGTAGGCATATAAGAAGAAAATTACAAACGAAAAATCCTTAAAAAGAAGTTTAGTTAAATTTTCCTGTAAAACGAGTTTCTTATCATGATTTATTAAATTATACAAATTAAGTAGGAAGAAATGACAATGTAACCTTATAATTATCACATAAAACTATTACAAAAAAAAGTTGAATAACATTATCTTAGCTACTGTGTGAAATGCTGTAGTAAACAAAAATTATATGTGTGTATCTTTTCATCATAGCAGTTTAATCGTTAAGTCAAAAATTCTGAATTTTTGTATATAGACTAAACAAATAACAGCGCAAAATTTTCTCAAAACTAAAAAAAAATGTGAAAAAAATATCTTAATAATGGAATTGTCGTTTACGTAAACTTTGATAATTGCTTAATAAATCATAACTCGGTAGTCCTTTCTCCAAAAATTCTAATTTTTTGTACATAGACTAAACAAATAACAGCGCAAAAGATAGCCGTTCCAAAACTAAAAAAAAATGTGGAAAAACTTTAAGGTCTTGTTTTACTGTGAAATATTACTATCACGATATAAAACGTACATTTTTAATATTTACAAAATTAATTGAGCATCAAAATAGTATTACAAAACCGTAACATATTTGTAAAGTATTTGTAATATGGTTTTTTTCTAAAATAGATTCTAACGATTTTTTTTTATGAAATAAAGTAATAGTAACTCACACCTGAAACGTAAAATTGACAGTTGGTTATGTTTAGTGATATCACCAGTTGTTGAATTTACAAGAAAATAATTTAATATGGTTTTATTTGATACTATTAAACGGAACATTGTTAAGGATACTTAATTTTTTGGGACATAATTACAAGTGCTATTTCTGTTTTATAAACAGTACCTATACTAATAAAGAGTTGCAATATATGTGGTTTAATAGAAATATCCTTATTTTATTAATTAATTAATATAAATTCAATTTTCGTATAGTGAAAATTTGGAACGTTTATGCAGTAAATTGGCTGAAGCCAACAACAACAATTTGTAAATTGTTAAAATGTGAATGGTACAAACTTTGATGCAGTCAGCTCAAAAACAGATACCTGTTTTTCCAGCAACAGGCAGAAACAGCTCAAAACAGCTTCCCGGTTTCCGATAACAGCTCAAAAACAGACCTAAAACCGGTACTCGTTTCTCAAAAACAGGTAGCTGTTTCCCAGAAGCGGTAACTGTTTCCGGCAGAAAAGCTCAACGCAGCAGACTGAAAGCAGTTTAGGTTCTCATTATCCAAAAAAAATTTACACAAATGCTTATTCTTAGATAACATTTATTTGATTGTATACTCATACATAAATACATACATATATATTTAATACGGTAAAATGGTCAGTAAATTATGAGCTTTCAGATGTAACTAATCTAAAAACAAAGATTTCCTAAAAACTATACGCGGTAATTTAAATCGGTAGGTCCTCTTAAGTACGTAACAAGTTTTCACTATTTATTTTAGCGCGTCTTATTTCTTCTAACCGTTGCTTAGTCTCAGCTAAAGCAACAGTTAAAACTCAACATGTTTGGAACTGCTATCTTTTGCGCTGTTATTTGTTTAGTGTACATGCAAAAAATTGGAATTTTTGGGTAAAGGACTACCGAGTTATGATTTATTAATGTAAGCAATTGACAACGTTTACGTACATATAATTGCGCCATTGGCAAGATACATTTTTTCACATTTTTTTTTTAGTTTTGAGAAAATTTGGAACTGCTATCTTTTGCGCTGTTATTTGTTTAGTCTATATACAAAATTTCAGAATTTTTGACCTAACGATTAAACTGCTATAATAAAAAGAGTATTTTTATTTTAAAACATTTCACGCACACTCATATAATTTTTGTTTACTACGACATTTTATACACTAGATAATGTTATTCACATTTTCTTTGTAATAGTTTTATATATATATATATATATATATATATATATGTATATGTGTGTGTGTGTGTGTGTGTGTGTGTGTGTGTGTGTGTGTGTGTGTGTGCGTTATTATTATTATTTTTTTACAGAAATGTTAAATTAGTCGTCTTTCCTACAGTTCCGGCGCTGGTAATGTGTACGTCATTCTCAACCAGATATTGCTTAAACTTTTCAATGCGATCTTCTTTTTTGAAGTATTCATAAAATCGTAAGGGAAGTATGCACTTAAAGTTCTGGGTTTCAATGATATGTTTACCATACTTTGTGTCGATGGTATTCATATCAATCACTTTATATTTTTTACCCACCTCCAAGTCTTTTACGTTCGTGAAGGATTTACAAAAGTGCTACTGTTCAATGCAGATAGATCCATCTTTACTGATTCGAGAACGCTTTTGAATTTTGAGTTGACACCAGAACTGTCCTTCTATATATATATATATATATATATATATATATATATATATATATATATATATATATATATATATATATATATATATATATATATATATATATATATATATATATTACTGTATCACGATTCATTATGGTAGAGGGGAGAGTGTGCTTTGAGAATTGCATCAGTAAGCTAATCTGCATCTGATGATCAATAACTGCTACCATCAGGAGATGCTGTCCGATGCTGTCCATTCCTGTATATCGCTCCAGGAATGATATTGCTGCTTGCATTATAACGACTTTACTTGCTCGCAATTGTACTAGGACAAAACACTGTTGAAGAAATGACTCATCTGTAATTTACACATGGTGGGGTTGTAGTATGACCTTGGTCTACTTTTATCATAGACAACAACCTTTCACTCTTTTTGTTTCCATAAACTAATTCTATTTTTATATCCTAAGAAATGTAATATGATACACCTGCAGGTCATTAATTACACTTTGACTTGAAAACCCTATATTTAGATTTCTAAGAATTGTAGTATGATGGTCTAGCAATTTCTATTTTTAGCTTTAAATTTTGATCTAAATCTGTCCTTGATTTGAGTACCTCTTACATGTTTAAACTTGTTAAATACCCGCCTTGTCCTACTTTTAGTTTAGAAACACTAAGAAGTGTCATACGATACTCCTACAAATCAATAACCTTTGACCGAGACCACTCTATTTTTAGACTTCTAAGAATTGTAATATGATGACATTACAATTTCTATTCACACCTCGCTGTGGTTTATATCACAAAATTTTGTCCTTGACTTAAGTACCTATGACAACATGTTTAAACTTGTTAAATACACACCTACTTTTAGTTTAGTAAATTATTTCACCTTGACCCAATTTAGTCAGTATAAGCATCATTTGACCTTGGTCTACTTTTGAGAATAGACAACGCATTCTTCTTGTTTCCCTGAATTGATTCTATTTTTATACTTCTAAGAAATGTCATACGATACCCCTACAGGTCAATAAACTTTGACCTTGACCACACTATTTTTAGACTTCTAAGAACTGTAATATGATGATGACATTGGAATTTCTATTTTTAGTTTCTGCCTCGACTTCTAAGAATTGTAATATGATGATGACATTGCAGTTTCTATTTTTAGCTTTGGCCTTGACCAGCTCGAAAAATTTATATTTCCCGCCAAAAAGTTTGACCCTGAAAATTGTATTCTTAGATTTTCTATTTTATAGCTTTTCACCTTCACCTTTTTATATTTCTAAGAAATCTAATATCGTAGGTCAATAGCCTTTGACCTTGACCACACTATTTTTAGACTTTGAAGAATTGTAATATGATGATGACATTGCAATTTCTATTTTTAGTTTCTGACCTTGCCATACAAATTTCCCGCCAAAAATGAGGATGATGACATTGCAATTTTTAGCGAGCTCCTAAAATTTAAATTTCCCGCCAAAAGTTTGACCTTGAAGAAATCTAAAATCTTACATTTCTCACCACCAGAGGGCGAGTGACCTTGAACTGGTCCAGAACCAGCCCTCAATCACTACTTAATGTAAATTCAGGGTGACTGCGAAAAGCATACATTAGATGACGGTAAATTTGTAATAAATGAAATGTGGTTTTGTGAAGCATGTAATTATGTAAAGATAACGTTTACTCTCTGATGTAATTATCATAGAGTGGCAAGATAGCCACTTACGGAGCTGGCGGTGAAAGTGGTGGATCACAGGCACACAGGATCACAAGAGCTGGTGGAGTTTATGCAGGAGAGAGTTAAAAAAATCAGGATATGTGGTTTAGGTTGGTGGAGATGGTGGATCTGCTGAGATTCGGTGTTGGAGGTACATTTTAAGGTTGGGTAAAAGGTAGTATGATGAGCATTAAGCTTGCTTCGTAAAGTTATTACCTTTTCGGGATCTAAACCGTCTACAATTTGTTTCCCTCGGGTCAGTCTGCCTATCTGGTTCCGTGATCCTAATGCCCAGTAGCAGAGCGCAACGGTCACTTGCTGGATATGTGTTTAAGTCTTCCGGTTCTATTTGTGGATACACGAAAATCCGCTGTCTTTTAGCAGCTAGTGAGTCATAGTAACATATAATGTGTGAAGTTGTTTCTGGTTCCTCAACGCAGAATCTACACGTGGGGTCTCCATCAAATTTCTTAGTCCTCCTTAAATGGTCCTTAACAGGTGCATGTAAAGAGGCCGGTAAGGATCCTAAGCTGTGTCCTGCTTAGCGTGAGCAGTTCTGTGGACCTTTTTACGCAAGGTCCTTTTATAAATGTCCTGGTCTGTTTGTCCAGTATGTTTGATGTTGGTCGCAAGTCCATTCACTGATATAGCTACGGACTGCGTTTCTTGGTTCTCCCAATGCAGGTTCGGGGCTATAAAAGAAACCCAATGATCCCTATCTTGCAAGTTTAGCCATCTTTTCGTTTCCTTCGATACCCCAGTGGCCAGGGGCTCAGAGTCCTCTTTTAGGGTTTCCTGGCTGTCAGACAAGACATAGATACGCCTTTCTCTGTAGGCCTTCGTACTATTTTCCCGCGCACATTGAAGTATCGCGTGTATTTCCGTTTGGAAAACGGTACGTACCTGCCAAGAGGGACAGTAATATCTTGCCTTGGTTTCACACCGTGTATGCGCTCCAGATTAGACTGCCAGGAGTGAATTTGTGTCCCTGTATATTTCACTCTGTTCGATCCTGAATTATTACCTGGAAGAGTGTAGCAACGAGATGTTTTGACGTCATATGGTCCCGTTACATACCAAGTATGGGGCCCCCAATGCTGTCAATTAACCTCGTATGCTCTGTGTCTGTTCGTAGATTGTATTACGAAATCTGCAATCTACGTACCCCCAATCTAGTCTCCCCCATAATCACCAGATCAAGAGGAGGGAGGTTCAATAGGGTCTCCATTGCAGCGGTAGGCGTGGTTCTTTTTGCTCCCGTAATGCCTAAACAGACAAATCTTTGTATCGCGCCTAGTTTAGTTTGGCGGTTTCCTGCTTCACCTTTGGCCACCACACCAAAACCAGTGCACCATACTTGGTCTCAGACCCCATAATTTGTCATAAGTGCACCTGAGCACCGCAAAGGTAATTTCCGCTCTTCTGATAACTCTTTCAATGTGTTGGTTTCAGGTAAGTTTGGAGTGTAAAATAACTTCCAAATGTTTTACCTCTCCCACCATATTGATTACTTCGCCACCAAAAAGGAGAGGGTCTAGGCCCTCTCGATTTCTCCTTTGCGTGAAAGGTACTGTGGAGGTGTTTTGGGGGACTGACTTTCAGAACTTCCGTATATATCCACCTAGTTGTTACATTTACGACCCTTTGAACGCCCTCTCTGATTGTTTCCTTCTACTAGGGTGACTAAGCCATCCGCGTATCCTAGGGCTGTAAAACCTTCGTTGCTGATTTCCACTAACAGCCTGTTCATGACAAAGTTCCACAGTGGGGGAGACAAAGCTCCTCCTGTGGACATCCCCTTGCCACTTTGGCTGAGTCTCATTCAGCGGCAACGTGTGCACCACCCTATCTCTTAATATGCAATCTATACACCTGCAGCACATTTCCTCTAGACCTAGATTTCTCATGGCTGTGGAAATAAAGTTGAATGATGTGTTATCGAAGGTTCCTTTTATGTTCAGGAATGCCCCCAGAAGTATCTCCTTGTTTTCCAGCGTTTTTCTCCACTCTCCTGATCAGGTGGTGGAGCGCTGTTTCTCTGGAAGTGCCTGTTGAGAGGGCAAACTTGTCTCGGAGTAGTGGTCTGGTTACCACCACACCGTCCCTGATATGCCTACCGAGCAGTTTTTCTATTCTATAAAAAACATAAGACTAATTGGTCTATAAGCCTTTTCCTGAGAATAATTGACCAGGCTTGGGCATAAAAGCCAGCTTGGTTCGTCTCCATTTTCTTGGAAGATAGTTCATAGCCAGACTGGCTCTTAGAATCTTGCAGATTCTTCTGAGTAGAAGGTCTGCTCCCCTTTTCAGCATGGCTGGAATAATTTCATCTGTTCCCGGTGATTTATGTGAATCAAATGAGTTTACCGCCCATTTGATTTTATTAAATGCAATCACTTGGTTTTGCCAGTCAATCAGTGATTGATTTAATACTTCAGAGCCAAGAAAGCGTACCCGAAATATTTCATGGTCATGGTATCCTTTCCAATCTTCGTATATTGTCCGGTGTCTTTTACCATTTATTACTTATTGAGCACTGAGTGTCCTTAAAGAGTATCTTATGGATCCTGGCACATAGTCCTTTCTATCTTCTCATAGTACATTCTCCATGACGCTATTCTAGTTCTTCTCAGTGCTTTGTTGTACTCAGTTAGGGATGTGTTATACTCATTCCAATTACCTGATTCTCTAGCATTTGCCCTCATTTCTTTTGAGTTCACCAAGGTACTTCCCTATTGGAAATCCTCACGGTTGAGGGGAAGTTTTCCCGATACATAGAGATAATCGTGTCTTTACTCCACGGCTATCTCTATCTCTAGGCTGTTACCTGTCGAAAGCTGAAACCCCGTCAGTTTTTATCTAGTTCCACCTTATAGGACTCTCGGTTCGTTTTGCGGTGGTTTCAGTAACTTTCTATCAGGCGGTTTATTCCGGTGATTTCGAAGCATATGTATCTGTGATCCGAATAGCTCACCTCATCAGAAACAAGCCAGTTTTTAACAAACTTAGCTAATGTTATATCAATTAGCTCCTTCCTTCGCCTTGTTACGAAGGAAGGTTTGTTGCCCCTATTCAATATGCCTAAGTGATATGCCATAGTGAATTGTAAGATAGATTCACCTCTGGGTCTGGTGTTGGTGCTTCCTCATACCGCATGGTGGGAGTTTGCGTCACAACCGATGAGTATTAGATCCTGCGAACATAAATTCATTACCGGTATGTTTCCTTTCCTTTAAATTTCTTTAAAATCTTTTGTGCATGCCGCTTTATGTGAAAAAGTCCATTAATCAATAGCTGATAATTTCCCAATATTTAATTATCTTCGTATGTATCTTTATATCATGATGAAGTCTAAAGCTAGGTTATTATTTTGAGCATTCGCAATTTAAATGTAACGTGATGTTTGGGAGTGTTGAGTTGAGAAGCTTTGAGCCATATTGGGATGCATGGTGTTGTAAATTACCGTGTGCTTTGGCACATATTAAGTAGCTTTCGAGCTTGCCTTATTGGCGTTATCGTGCATTCCTCATGGATGAATTATGTTTTTGTTTGCTTGGATGTATTTACCGAACTGTGACTATGAATTAATTTTTGTAAGTATTTTTTAATTTTGACCTTACCGATTGAGATACTTGCTGTTGAGTGAGACAGGTAACCGTGTTGTAATTTTGGTTTACGGTTCGCTGCGTACGAACAGCTTAGAATGTTTCCTACTGCAGAACACACTACACGACGCGAGAGGCGACTAATTAAGTAGGCGTAACGAGTTTGGTTGAGGTTCTACGATTTTATGGCTTAAGAGAGCGGTTGTGGAATAACTAAAAGCGGCGATCCAGTGAATCGCTGACCGACCTCTTCCGTATATTCTTCTTAGGGGATTCTAGGACACCCATCATACGCGTTTACAGAATTTGCGTTAAGTTAGGGTATTTATGGTCAAGTTAGTTATTGGCTTTTAAGTTAATTATGTTTATGGATGATGGTTGGAGGTTATGAGTATTGGGTGTATGATGTAAGAGTTGGGACAGATGTAAAACATTTAGAGACTTTGGAACCTTAGTCGTAACGTCGCTTGCGGTGGGTTTATTGTTAAGTATACAGTTTTGTGACCTCAAATATTTGTGTGTTGCTAGTAACGTACAGGGCTTTGGGCATTTCCGGTACTGACGTTTGTCTTGGTGACATTATTAAGATCGCTATTGGGTAAAACCTCTCTCAGGCACTTATCCTGGATACGCATGTTATCAGTGGATGTTTGTACAGATGGTTGTGGCTAGTTTGGTTTCCGTTAGGTTTAGGTCGCGTTTAGGTCAGTTATTTCGTGTAGGCTAGAGTTAGGTGATGTAGTTGATGACGTCATGGTGGTGTGAAGTTTGTCGACTTCGTTGGTGTTTGAGTATCGCTATTTTTGTTATTATCGATTTTGTTATTGGAAGTTTTTTTTTGCATGGAATATTACTGTATGGTAAGATGTAACGATTTAAGTTTCCGAGGATTTTTTTTATTGCTATTAGACTGTTATTTTGTCATAATTGTGTGTGTGTTTTGTTTGTGAGGTGTGCTATTGGTAGGTTTGCAGAAAAACTATTGGAACGATAATTTAAATGCAGTATATTTGGGAAAATTACGTTGAAAAGAGAATTTTATTAACGATTGTGATTGTGATGTCGTATGAGCATGTGTTTGTAGACGAGAATTTTTTTGTATTACTTGTGATTGGTCTAATTATTACGCCACTGGAATTCTGAGAATAGGCGATCAACTAGTACTAATTACTGAACTTAGCTATTTGTTGCTTTCATGGTAAGTGTATTGTTTTTGAAAGTAATAAATATTAATTACTTTACATTTTACAGCACACCCCTATCTCCATTGTTGTTAGATTGGGAACTCGCTTGGTAAGTCTACACTACACTTAATACGGTTTGATCTTGTTTGATCGAGCAAGGAAAGGAAAGGTCACGTATTTCCTTTCTCCTCCTTCCCCAAGGGGTAAGTCGGGCTGTTTGAGCTTTCCAAGCGCCTTCAGCCACAATCATGAATTCCCAGCATACATACATACATTATGTATATACGCATGGTGAGATTAAGGATGCGTGTGGTCAGGATAGTATCGGAAGGAACGGAGTTAGGGTTATGAGGGGGAAAATACTACCCCAGCATTCGCCTAGTAGCCGCACATGATGTGCATATACGCAGTGACCATTCCGCTACATGTGTATGAGGCAAATACCCTGAAAAAACCTCATACGAGGTAGACGGTAACGGGAATCGAACCCATTACCTCTCGAATGCTAAGCAGGTCGTGTCACCACTACTCTACCAGCTTGATCGAGCAAAACAAGTGGACCCTTTTTAAATTTCTTTGTCAATAACACGCCCACGAAACCCAGTGTTCCCCATCCCACCTGAGCAGCCATTTTTCTTAAAAGCACCGTCTCTATGTGCACATAACAATACATACGTTAGGTACGTACTACTGTAATGATGAATTAATGGATGCTATTTTGAGGCATTAAATTAAATGTCAAAAAATTAAATGAATTGACCTGTGTGAATTTAACTTTGAAATGCCCTATGATATTTGACTATGGAGTACATAATGTACCTAAGAATGTCAAGGTATTTATTATTACGCTAGTTTACATAGTTCTTATTTTTTACGAAATAACCTCTAAAGGAGCTTATTTAGTGTATTCGAAAACCGGTGCATTTACAATTGATTATAAAAAACTCTGTGTTATATTAAAATCGTGCACAACACTGTAAAATCCTTTTTTCTGTTTCATCCAGTATATTCTGGTCATTTGAGTAAAAGTTAAATCTCAAAATGATCTCTTGCTTTGAATTTCTTTGCTATGCTTCCACGAGAAATTTTTTTCATCGACAACCGAGCGGAAATAAATGCTTTGAATGTAAGGAAGTACTTTAAATTTTCAAATCATTGCGTGTTTTATATTTTTTATTTCTTATTTTATGAACAATATTATTGAATTGTCGTGTATACAATTTGTTTAACATATCGTTATGTAGTATTTACAACCTTCTTTAATTTACAGAAAAGATTGCATGAACCTATGTGTAGGATTAGGTTACAAACCCTTAATCTTGCTTTTCTTTTAATTTTCTATTTTATTATTACACAAAGCAACACGCAATAAGTGCTGAGACATTAGATAGCTGTATTTTATTTAAAAAAAGAAAAGAGGAACACGGTATTTTATAATGAGAAAATTATGTATTAAATTTTACCCATCCATGTCTTACAATTTTGTAAATTCTTGAAAGTCTGGTTATTTGAAAAACATGCATAAAGTTTAGTATTTAATTTTTTACTTTTTCAAGCTAAAAAAAAGAAAGTTGGTTAATCTAATGTTAAGATAAAGTTATTCCGTCGTAACCTGATCTCATTTAATCCAATTTTAGTGTCTTAAACGTCTAAAATTATTTTTAAAAGTTGTTTTTGTGTTGTAGTAATATGATATCGTTATAGAGTAAACGAACACTCTATTTTAGATCAACAAAGTATAAAAAAAAATGAGAACTCCTGAATAGTCGCCCCAGCTTGCCAAATTACTAAAATTGTGTGCTCATTTTGGACTGATTTGTGTTCGTCCATCCCCAAGCCTTTTGCTCCTTCCGTTTCGAAGAAAAGAAAAATTGTCCTTTGGGGTCCAACTTAATGCTAGAACACCAACATCCTCGTAATGACATGAAACTAGTACAATAGTTTGGTGCCGATTCGCGCTCATACCCGAGTGTTGTACACATGTCCTTTCGAAGAAATTCAAAATCTCTATTAAAGGTTCCAACTTAACGCAATATCCCAAATACTCGGAATGCTTATTTTGTGCAGCGATTCCTAACTATCGTGCACCTTTATTTTTGGAGAGACTAAAAATTTTAGGTTATGGGTCAAATTTAACGCAACACTCCTCATTCTCAAAGCAATTTGAAACCTGTATCATAGATTTGTGCTAATTGTATTAATTTGTGCGTCTATCCCAAAAATTTCGCAAAATCCGTTATTTTAGGAATTCCTTGAACACCATGTAATAGGTAGGTTTATCCCTGTCTTGTGCTGTTGTGCGCATGAAATTATTCTTAAGCAACTAGCGAATGCGTTTAAACGTTTCTTCTACGAAAATGGTGCATAAACAACGAGTTTGATACATATTGGTAATTGTACACATAGCCTACAAAAACACTTTACTATTTCCTAATTCAACAACTCTATCCCCACGAAATTGGTGCGTAAATAAGTACCGATTTAGACATTTCTTGATCATGTCACCGAAAATACATGAAATTCAGTTTAGGCATCAAGGTAAAGCCTTTCTTCTCATATTTGTGCATAAATAATAATTTTGGCACTTTTTAATCCAAATCTCCCGTACCTACTTACCTGGAAACCAATAACGACCTTTCTTTTACACTTAACAACCCGTATTAAGGCGATAAATCGAGTTACTGTATGCCCGGTCGGGCAAACGCACAAACAATCATCATACCAGGGATTTGGTAGGTGTGAAAAGTGCCGCGGAGTTTTTTACGTTGAATGTTCAACTCGTTGGTCAGGTCGATCTTCTGTGCTGCGAAAAAATATGATGACGCCATCAAAACATTGTCAAAATATGTTTACTACATCAAAAGCGTCTGCATAAGAAATTTATATATCACACGCCCAGTATGTAGTTTTCTCGCAAAACGATCCTTTCTGGACTTCTGTTACAAATGTATTTAAAATTATAATAAATTATAAATATTATAAATAACTATTAATTGGAACTACCTGATTGTGAGTAAAGTCGTAACAAAGCGCAATGAAAGTTTCATTTTCACCTTTATATTTGTTTGAGCTCCAAAAACCCTCCCATGGAAACGCCTATGTGTGCTCACGATGCGACATTCATTATAAAACCATTGCTGATCCCATCCAAATTTCAAAATTAACAACTTTCGACCCTCGTTACTAAATAATGAATGCGAAGTTGTCGCTAGGCATGTGCACCCAGTATAAATACCAGATAAGATGATAGCGATTTAACGTTTTTTGCAAAAAGCTGTTACGTCCAATATAAAGATAAGAGGCGAAACGATGGGCACAAAGAACTTTTAGATAAATGTTATTTTATTCGAAGCGAAAGGTGCACAATACTTGGGAATGGATGCACAAATAAGTACAAATCAACACATGTATTTCAAACCATTTCGAGAATAAGGGGTATTTCAACCCTCTACAGAAATTTCAATTTTCTTGGAAACGAAAGGCACACTAAACATGGGGATTGGCGTACAACTGAGCACCAAACCAAACGAGCACAATACAATGACGTAGACTTCAAGTTGCTCCGAGAATAACAGGTGTTGAAACGTCGAACCAAAAATTTTCATTGTTTCCGAAACGAAACGTGCACAAAATATGTGAATTACTGCAGAAATGGGCACAAAATATACACAAAACTATGACGTTGGTTTAAGTCATCTCGAGTATGTTAAGTTGGAACCTTCCACATAGAATAATTATTTTCTACCACACACACACACACACACACACACACACACACACACACACACACACACATATATATATATATATATATATATAAATTTATCATTTCTTTTGGGTTCATGATCTCGTGTATTGATTCCCTTCGTTGGCGACGTTTCAGCAAACTCTCATTTGCCGTCTTCAGGTCACCAATAATATTATCTTGTTCTGAACAGTTCAATTCGTATAACGCGAAGCAGAACAAAATTATTAGTAACCTGAGGATAGCATATGAGAATTTGCCGAAACGTCGCCGAATGAACGAAAGTTCTTACATGAATCCTACATGTACATACACATAACACTCGTGGAAATCTCCGACAGCGTATACATACAGTGTGTGGAATTAGTGCTTCGAAGTACGATATATCCGGTATTATCAAAAAAAGTTATTTACAAAAATTATAAGCAACTTCAAACTTCACATTATAAAATTATTTTCGTATTTACAGGGTGCTACATATTACCAGGGTGAACCAAACATACTTTTTTTTAATGGGACACCCTATATAATATTCAAAAATTAGATTAAGCTCTTCTCCCACATACTTCCAATATAGGGTTTCATTACGTTAGACAGGGTATTTCAAAAGTTATGGTCAATTGTACACGAAAATCATTCTCATTTCATAATAAATAAATTGAGTAATATTCTTCCCATAATATAACAGACGTGCTCGATGGGTGAAAGATAGGGAGATCTAGGTGGCCAAGGCAGCAAAGCAACTTGATAGGCCTCAAAATTAGTCAAAAAAGCCCTAGCAACATGAGGTCGAGCATTGTCTTGTTGGAAGGTGCTGTTGGGGTTGGTCTGAACATAAGATACAATATGTGATTCTATGGTCTCCTGGATGTTGCGCTCAGCAGTCATGTTACCTCTAATGAAAACCAAAGGTGACCTACTTCCAATAGCAATAGTCCCATAATTTGTACCATAACTTGAAGTGTATGGTGCACATGCATTCCCACATAAAATTGGGGGTATTGTCTTTCACTACGCCGTCGTCTCACCCTTGCACGACCGTCATGCATGCTCAAACAAAATCTGGACTCATCATTGAAGACAATTGAATTCCATTTTTGGTCCCAATTTGCCCGTACTCTACACCACGCTAGACGATCACGTCAGTGCCCAGGAGTCAGTGGTAGTACAAAATGGGGACGGTATGAAAAGAGTCCAAAGGTTCTTATCCGGCGATAAGTAGTTCGCATCCCAATCGCTCTTCCATGTTCTGCAAACCAATGGTTCGCAATCGCCCGCGTAGACGTGAAGCGGTCCCGTAGCGCCAATACTCTAAGAAGGCGTCTGTGGTTCTTCGAGGACGTCCTGTACCTCTCGCTCTTCGTGTACGGCCCTCTTGGTTCCACACCCGAACACAGACTGCCACAGTGTTTAAACTCCGTTGCGTTCTATTGGCTATACCTCTCATAGACAAATGACCTTCTCGTAAGACCACAATTCGACCCCTATCAAACTCGCTTAACTGCCGAAAATTTGGCGTCTTCCCACACGAAGCATCGTGATTCAATTAAAGAAGCTGTTTGTAATGCATTTTACCCGTCTTAAATGACAACTGTAGTTACAAGTGATCGTAAATGTTTTTGAAAGAGGTTAACGCAAAAACCGCTAGAGTAATATGGCTAAAAAGTTGATCGTTTTTTATCTTAACATAAACAAACAAGTAGAACACCGGCACCATCCCCTCCACTTTTTTTACGTCACAAGCCCCGCCCCCTTTCACTTTTTACACGGCCACGTGGCTGACCACTATTTGACCTTGAGAAAGTTGTTTACCTTGAGAAAGTTGTTTACCTTGAGAAACAGGTTTGCCTTGAGAAAGTTGTTTACCCTGATAAAGTTGTTTACCTTGAGAAACAGGTTTGCCTTGAGAAACAGGTTTACCTTGAGAAACAGGTTTAGCTTGAGAAACAGGTTTACTTTGAGACCAGGGGCTACGCGGGAAATATGAAATTGTGGTTTCTTGTCAGACGAGAGCTACCTCTAGGACCTGGTGCTTCGCTGGGGATTGTTTTTATGGAAATTCTTGTAAGATAAATGTTACATCTAGGACCTGGTGCAGCGCTTGGGGTTGTTTTATGGAAATTCTTGTAAGATAAATGCTACATCTAGGGCCTGGTGCAGCGCTTGGGGTTGTTTTTAATAATAAAGATGTTCTTGTAAGATAAATGTTACATCTAGGACCTGGTGCAGCGCTTGGGGTTGTTTTTAATAATAAAGATGTTCTTGTAAGATAAATGCTATCTCTAGGATCTGGTGCAGCACTGGAAGTTGTTTATAGAAATTCTTGTAAGATAAATGGTATCTCTAGGATCTGGTGCAGCGTTGGGGTTGTTTTATGGAAATTCTTGTAAGACACGCTCTCTCTCTCTCTCTCTCTCTCTCTCTCTCTCTCTCTCTCTCTCTCTCTCTCTCTCTCTCTCTCTCTCTCTCTCTCTCTCTCTCTCTCGATTCTCTCGCTTATCTCGCTTCACACAACTATTTGCCCGCAAGGTATTTGTCTATTTAAACGAAGCTCTTGGTGGAGTATCTGTTAGTATCGTTTTAGCGATTCAAGATGGAAGGTCAGTTTAAGCACCCCTTTTCAGCTATAGTTGCAGGTCCGTCGGGATGTGGGAAATCGTATTTTATCGTTGATTTTCTAAAAATATCGAAACCGCTTGCGATACAGGTTTTGAAAAATTATCTGGTTTTACAGTGAGTGGCAGCCTTTATTTAAAGATCTCTGTAGAGTTTCAAAAGGGTTTACCTGATATGGAACAGTTTGACGGGGAAAAACCTGTCTTAATAATAATTGACGATCTAATGCGTGAAACTAACGGCTCCGTGGTTGATATTTTTACAAAGGCTGTCATCATCGAAATCTAAGTGTGTTTTTCTTAACGCAGAACATATTTCATCAAGGACGTGGACAGCGGGATATTTCTCTCAACGCACATTACATAATTTTGTTCAAGAACCCACGTGACAGAGCACAGATACAGCATTTAGCAAGACAGATTTCGCCAGACAACCCAAAATTTTTAGAAGCCGCATACCAAGATGCTACCTCAAGTCCGCACGGGTATTTATTGTTCGATTTAAAACAGAATACACCGGATGTGCTACGTTATAGAACAAACATATTCGGGCCTCAGGGTATCTGCCAGGTATATATAGCGAAAAAGGGTTTAAGTCTCACAGTCATAAAGATTACATCATATATGATGGCTGACGTTTTAATCGAGAACACTGATATCCTACATGCATTAGCCAGATTAAGTAACAGTCAACGTGACGCTTTATTGAAGTGTTTGGATAGTAAGCAGGTATATTGTATTTGCGAGTGTGCACATAACATTTTAAAAGGTCGTGTACCTCTGTCAGTTGATCAGAAGCAGCGACTCTCTCAACATAAGCACACTTTAAGACGCCTGGCACAGCAGGCGAATCTATAAAAAGAAGAAACAGTTTCTTGTACAGAAAGGTGGTGCATTTCTACCACTACTGTTAGGACCATTACTCGGCGGAATTCTGGGTAATCTGTTTCAATAACCATGGACCACATTGTGAAGAAGATGATTATTCTACCGATGGACTTTATACAGCGCTTACAGACACCAGATGTTACACAAAACAACATTTTAACGCAGCTGGGTAACAATATGGATAAAGTTTTAAAAACTAAAATGACCGATCATGACAAATGGCAGCAGTACAACCAAGTTCTTCAAAGGTATCTACACTTTTCCAATCAGTTACGTCAGCCTACCAGTATAACAATAAGCGGTGACGCTGCTGCTGATGATATTAGAGATTTACCGCAACGCAAAGGTCTGACAGACGACGAGATAGTATCAACGCTTCCGCCTTCATATAAAAGAAAAGGCACGAATTTGTTACATATACTGAATACGAACAGCGAGGTTTTTTGGGATAAAAGGGGCACTGTCACAATAAAAGGCGAGATCATACCACACTCCAACATTATCGATCTGGTTCACGAGACGTTAAGAAAACGAAAAACCACAAATCCGCGCGGTTGGCGTCAGTTTGCGACGTACATTAAAGAGATAAATATACCTCGAGCGTTTATCGGAGATACGCAAAGGTATGATGTTTCTGTATTACCCAACGTTGAACGGACCCTCACAACTATAGGTGAGAATTACGATGCTGATAGTGAAACGCGGGAAACACCGAGAAGAATCTCTCAAAGAAGAAGAAGAGGACTTTCACTAGATTGGGATTCGTGGCGTTCATAACATGGATGCTGTATACTATGATCCCTCCCACCCAGCAGGGTTCGCTGGTATAACACCTTTAACTAATGCTGTAAAGGGTAGATATGGTGAAGTAAAAAACTGGTTGCGGACACAGGAAGCTTATACGGTAGATAAACCAGTCAGAAAAAAGTTTCCACGAAATAAATATATAGTGAGTAACCTTTACGAATTGTGGCAGGCGGATCTTTGTGATATGCGGACTTTAAGTGAACACAATAGCGGATACAACTACATACTAACGGTAATTGATATATTTAGCAAGAGGGCATGGGCGAGAGCACTTAAAACGAAGACAGCTTCATCTGTAATTGAAGCATTCGCGGATATTCTTAAGGATTGCGACAATACTCCGGCAAATCTACAGACGGATAAAGGCAAAGAGTTTGTGGCGAGCAGAGTACAAAACTTTTTCAAGAAACAAAATATCAATTTCTATGTAACAAATAACCCTGATGTAAAAGCATCTGTAGTTGAAAGATTTAATAAAACATTGAAAACAAAGATGTGGCGTTATTTCACTTACAAAAATTCCTACAGATATATTGATGTGCTCGAAAGACTTGTGACTGCCTACAACAATAGTCCTCATTCAAGTATAAAGATGGCCCCCGCGGCAGTAAACGATAAAAACATTTTGGAAGTGTGGAATAACCTGTACGCGAGAGGTTTAGGTCCAGTACGCCATCCTAAATATAAAGTCGGTGAGCACGTCAGAATCGCCAGAAGTAAGTACACCTTTGAGAAGGGATATGAAACGAATTGGAGCGAGGAAGTTTTTACAATTAGTGCGGTGATAAAAAGAAGACCACCAGTTTATAGAATAATCGATCTTAATAACGATCCTGTTGAGGGCACCTTTTACGAAGAAGAATTGCAAGTTGTTACGGTTGATAAAGATACTCTATTCAAAGTCGATAAGATTCTAGCTGAGAAGGGCCGTGGGCGAAATAAACAATACCTAGTCAAGTGGCGTGGATACAGTGACAAATTTAATAACTGGGTGTTAGCTTCGCAGCTGAGAGATATATAAAAAATGGAATTTTATCTCACCTTATTGAGTAATAGCTCTATGACGTATTTTCCGGGTAATATGACGTCAAGTTTTATTACGCAACTGCCAAAACGAATAAGATTAACGGGTTCGTGGGTTGTAGGGATATCGGAAATTCAGTACCCATGTTCTTTTGCCGCTGTAAGTGCAACAGATAATTTAATTTATTATAGAACAGAGCCACCTGACGACGAGAACGTGTTAGAAACGATATTAAAAAGACCGCAGAATATTTTCAACTCGACAACGAGAAGATCATTTATATTGAAGATGGCTGGTACGTGATACGATTCGCTTCGGGAAATTACGCCAGCATAGAAGAAATTATCAGCGAGCTAAATGACCATGTACTAATAAGTAAATTGCTAACAATCGAGTATCATAATCTAACTAAACGCGTCACTACGAAATTAAAAACTCGGCTCTCGCTATTCGGATTCTCACAACGTCTAGCCTTACAATTGGGTTATCGACCGTATCAGAACATAGCCATGGAACCAATACCCCCTCACCCCGCTAGTATATGGATAGGCTTACCAACTCAGATGTTTGTTTATTGCGACATCGTTGAACCGCAAGTTGTGGGTGATGTTTTATCTCCGCTTATGCGTATAATAAATATTACTTCAGAAAACTATGCTTACGGTGGTCATAAAGATGTGGTTTTCTCGCCTGCACACTACATACCGGTAATGACGCGGGAATTTGAAAACATCGAGTTTAATATAAAAACAGATACAGGTGCTGCAATGCCATTTGAGTTTGGAACGTCGTGCCTGAAGCTACACTTTAAGAAAGTACAATAATGGTTTGCCCTTACCAGCAATATTACATGAATCAGGCCGGTAACGGTATCGGGTCTATTTACAGAGGTGTGCCCTATCAACGCGGTCATGGGATAGGGAGCTGGTTAGGCGGTATATTTAGAAGTATAATACCGTTATTTAAGTCTGGCGCAAAGGTTATTGGTAAAGAAGCTCTTAGAACGTGTGCTAATATTCTTGGTGACGTCATAGAGGATCGACCTATTAAGGATTCGTTTCAAGAAAGATTTCACGAGGCAGGTAGAAAGAAACCTTAAGCGTAAAGCCGACGAGAAAATCGATAAAATGATGGAGGGTTCGGGTTATAAAAGAGTACGTCTGGCTGATAATAATCAGTCTCAACTGAGAGCCGCTGCTAAGAAGAAGCCTGCTTACGACGATATATTTTCAAGATAATGGCTTTTCTACATGCTCAATCGTGTGAATGCGTCAAGTCCGAATTGGATTTGTTCGCTTTACCAGCGACGCAGACAAGTATCGAGAGTGGTGAATGGATATTTTACAAGCCCTTATCAGCTCTGAGTGATGACGCCCCAATAGAATTTGTAGTCCCCGGAAATGGAAATGATTATATAGATTTAAGCCAGACTATGCTGTACATTACAGCTAAAGTTCTAAAACATGATGATACAGCTCTTACAGACGCTGATGTTGTAGCACCGGTAAACAATTGGATGCATTCGCTTTTCTCACAGGTGGAGGTTTACTTAAATCAGAAGATGGTGTCACAACCAAACAACACCTACGCCTACCGTTCATATATCGAAACGCTGCTAAATTATGGAAAGGAGGCCAAGAGTTCACATCTAGGATGTACCTTATGGCACAATGATACAGCTGGACAGATGAATACGTTGGGAAACGCTAATAACGGTTTCTCGAAACGTCAAGCACTTGCGGCTACCGGTAAACAGATAGAGATGATTGGTCACGTGCACTCGGATTTATTTAATCAAGAGAAATTTCTCATAAGTGGTGTTGAGTTAAAGACTAAATTTGTACGATCAAGAGATACCTTTAGTCTAATGGCGGCACACGCTTCAAATTACAAGACGCGAATTATAGACGCTAGTTTACTGGTGAGACGTATGCGAATCAATCCAACTATTCTAATAGCGCACGCTAAAGCTTTAGAAACAACAGCCGCAAAATATCCTGTTACAAGGACCGACGTAAAAGTGTTAACTATACCTGCAGGTATACAGCGAAAATCATTGGATAATGTTTTCCTGGGTCAGTTACCTAAACGATGCATCGTAGGCTTTGTAGCAAATAAAGCCTTCAACGGTGACTACCCCTCAAACCCGTTCAATTTTCATCACTGCAATATTAACTACATGTCATTATATATTGACGGACAACAAATTCCTTCGAAGGCCTTACAACCGGACTTTACAGCTAATGGTTTATACGTAAGAGCGTACCACACCTTATCCTCTGGTACGAGTATTCATTTTTTGAATGAAGGTAACGATGTATCAAGAAGTGATTATCCCAACGGCTACTGTTTAATGGCCTTTGACCTAACACCTGACCTGTCTGCAAACGCTAGCACGCACTGGAATTTAGTTAGAAATGGGTCCCTTCGGCTGGAAGCGCTCACCGTAACCGTTAACTGTTTGGTGTATGCAGAATTCGATAATGTGGTCGAGATCGATAAACATCGAAATGTCGTTGTGGATTTTAGCTGTTAAAAGTGGTAGCTCTAACCTGCAAGCTTCAGTGTAGAGCAGCAGCCGATAGAAGATGGACGCATACTTGGACATGCAAGGGTTTAGCGGTGTTAACAACGAATTCATACCGAAAGAAATTGCCGTGGTTACAGATCAGGGTCGTTTATCGTTGATGCTGATAAAACCACCGCGAGGCTACTTTATATCAGGATCCATGTCACGACAGATAAAATTTATGGAGGATAATTATCATGGCTTGAAATGGTGGTGGGGTCATGTACATTACAATAATTTCCGCGAGGAGCTGTTGAGAGTGTTGCGCCCATTTAACAAGATTCACGTTAAGGGTAGTGAAAACAACAGTTTTAAGGTTTCTTAACAAACCAATAGTAAACCTGGAGGAGAGTGGTTGCCCGTCGATTAAACAGTTGAAAAAGGAAGCAAAAGCATATAGCTGTTTAAGTCATAACATCACTGAGCCTATGTGTGCGCTGGAAAACGCATTACTACTACAAGACTGGACACATACCAATTCCAAAGATGTATGCGGTACAAGTGTTGAGATGCTTGAAATCGATCACCAGCCACAAGAAGAATGTGTTTCGGCTTGTATGTGCTTCTAATCAATTACCGAAACACGCACCTCGACCGTGTGCAATTATCGTAAACACGGATCCTGCAAACAAGCCAGGTCAGCATTGGACCGCTATCTACATTGACGAGAATGGTAACGGGGAGTATTTTGATTCCTTTGGACGAGCACCGCAAGGATATCATTTACATTTCCTAGAGAAGAATTCCCGATGTTTCGTATATAATAAAAAAATTCTGCAGGATTATCATTCGGATGTATGTGGATTTTATGTCTTAGTGTTTCTATATTTTAGATTACATAGTTTATCAATGATTGATTTTGTAAAAAACTATTTTAGTACATGTTTAATTCTAAATGATGAGGTAATTAAAATATTGTTTAATGTCTGTTATCCAACCATTCTATTCTGATAAATAAAAATATTTTTAGTACCTTAATTGTTTTATTTAAGAATTGCGTAATACCTACTGTTTTTTCTTTTAATTCGGCATGTGTGTTTTTAAAATATCGTGTTATATAAAATTTATTATTTAATGTTTTTTAAAAGAAATTATTTATATTATATTGGTAATCAATTCTAGACTATTATATTTAACCGTGTTATATAATTACAATTGATGTGTAGTAATTAACTTACTAAAGCAAGCATAATTTAAAACGAATTAACTGTCACCACTGAAGTAAAAAAAAAAAAAGTAATTTTTAAAATCGTATTTGTATACATGGATGTAGCAAAGCAACAATTACAGATCTTATCTTATTTTTAAAAATAGGGTTATTATCTTCACAAATAGTACATATCAGATTAAGCTACAGTTTATTTATATATTGCATTCGCTGCATTTTACAAAACAATTTTATCATACAATGAAACTCATTAAAACCATTGTAATTAACTATTTGAATTTAAATAGTGAGCAGTACATTATAAGCGTCTTTAAATATCAAAATGGCCTTATTGTATTTTGTACTTTTAAAAGAGACCTTCAAAATAAAATATTCAAAGAGACAGTCAAAGTGAATGCGTGTTTTACATTCTAAATGAGGGTAAAACCCTATTAGCTATAACTTAGAGTTGACGTCAGAGCTTGAATACTTTAAATAGCAGGTTCGAGCACTGTAAAATTCAGACGATCTCAAATTGTAGAAGTCTTCATTACTATTAGTAACAGGTTTGGTGAGACTGCCAGCTTGGTTTGAGATCCCAACACTTCCTTGAGGTGTACAAGTCTTTTATACCATAGCAAATCCGTTGAGACTGACGGTTTGCCTCAAGGCCATCATTATTATCTTCTCCGAGAGGACCAGATGCAATCTCTGTATTTATTAATACAAGTTACGATTTCGGTAATTCCTTAACATTTTTTTTACGTGTATGTATGTATGTTTAAGATCTTATAGTATTATTTTTGATTAGGATATGATAAGATAAGGTAGTGTTGTACAACGTATACTGTGTCACATCCAAAAATAATTTTAAACCCCATCTTAAAAACACCTTTATGAATGTTCTACAGGCAATGCATTTGATTAGTAGAGCTTATAGAGAACATGTATAAGTCATAAAGTACAAACAAATCCTAATTAGCTAAGCAATATACCACCTATTACAGAAAAACGCTCGCTGCTCCTCCTGATGACTCAGCAACAAACCTCTGCTTAACCCTGAAATATGCCGATTTATTACAGAAAATACTCATTAACCCATACCTCTGCTAGATGGCACCACAAACAAATCCCTGGTTAACTCTGCAATATACCACTAGGTAACGCCACCTTTATTACAGTAAATACTCATTAGTCCATACTCCTGCTAGGCGGCACCACAAACAAGCTCTGTCTTACAAGTTAGCATTAGAGTCCTCGTACTATTTCCCACCAGAGGTTCAGACCTAACACTAGACCCTGTCTTACAAGTTAGCAATAGGGTCCCTTATTCAATTTTCAAATTTTCAGCGAAGCTAGAGATAACATTTTATCTTACATCTTTATTATTAAAAACAATCCCCAGCGAAACACCAGGTCCTAGAGGTAGCATTTATCTTACAAGAATTTCCATAAAACAACCCAAGCGCTGCACCAGGTCCTAGAGATACCATTTATCTTACAAGAATTTCCATAAAACAACCCCCAGTGCTGTACCAGGTCCTAGAGGTAGCATTTATTTTCAACCCCAGCGAAACACCAGGTCCTAGAGATAGCATTTATCTTACAAGAACATCTTTATTATTAAAAACAACCCCAAGCGCTGCACCAGGTCCTAGATGTAGCATTTATCTTACAAGAATTTCCATAAAACAACCCCAAGCGCTGCACCAGGTCCTAGATGTAGCATTTATCTTACAAGAATTTCCATAAAACAACCCCAAGCGCTGCACCAGGTCCTAGATGTAACATTTATCTTACAAGAATTTCCATAAAACAATCCCCAGCGAAGCACCAGGTCCTAGAGGTAGCTCTCGTCTGACAAGAAACCACAATTTCATATTTCCCGCGTAGCCCCTGGTCTCAAAGTAAACCTGTTTCTCAAGCTAAACCTGTTTCTCAAGGTAAACCTGTTTCTCAAGGCAAACCTGTTTCTCAAGGTAAACAACTTTACCAGGGTAAACAACTTTCTCAAGGCAAACCTGTTTCTCAAGGTAAACAACTTTCTCAAGGTAAACAACTTTCTCAAGGTCAAATAGTGGTCAGCCACGTGGCCGTGTAAAAAGTGAAAGGGGGCGGGGCTTGTGACGTAAAAAAAGTGGAGGGGATGGTGCCGGTGTTCTACTCAAACATATTCCCAAAAAATTTCTACAAAGTATTCATTATTACTGGGTGTTCTTCCTGTCACTTAGTATATATATATATATATATATATATATATATATATATAACTTCGTTAAATTGGTCTAATGTAGATAACGGTTTTAGAAGCAAAATTCTTCGTAACTCCTTTTTGAAAACAAATATATTTTTAGTATTCCTTACATTAAGCGACAGGTGATTATAAATAATAATGGGTTTATAAAATTGGCTATTGAGAAATGTTGAACTGGTTGGTTGAGGTGGTTTTAAATAATTAGTATATCGTGTTAAATGGTTATGTGTATCTGAGTAATATAAAATGCTAAATGTTAAAATGCCTAACTGTAAAAAGGATGATCCGCATGAGTCTCTGTATTTTAGATTATTTATATATATATATATATATATATATATATATATATATATATATATATATATATATATATATATATATATATCGTTAGTTTATCGTTGACTGGTGGCGACGTTTTTGTTGTGTTACAAATTTTATTGTATACATGTGTAACTTTAATTAATGATTCACGTTAGTTTGTCTTGATAAAGAAATAAAGAATTCCGAAAGCTCGACTCAGCAAACAAGGATTTTTCTTTCCTTGCCTTATCTACATTGACTGCAACCTCAACTAGTATTTATTTATCTAAAATAGTCAGTCAAGTGTACCCGCCAATTATATATATATATATATATATATATATATATATATATATATATATATATATATATATATTGTGTGTGTGTGCGTGTGCGTGTGCGTGTGCGTGTGCGTGTGCGTGTGCGTGTGCGTGTGCGTGTGCGTGTGCGTGTGCGTGTGCGTGTGCGTGTGCGTGTGCGTGTGCGTGTGCATGTGTGTGTGCGTGTGCGTGGCGTTGCGTGGCGTGTGCGTGTGCGTGAGCGTGTGCGTGTGCGTGTGCGTGTGCGTGTGCGTGTGCGTGTGCGTGTGCGTGTGCGTGTGCGTGTGCGTGTGCGTGTGCGTGTGCGCGTGCGCGTGCGCGTGCTGTGTGCGTGTGCGTGTGCGTGTGCGTGTGCGTGTGCGTGTGCGTGCGTGCGGTGCGCGTGCGCGTGCGTGTGCGTGCGTGTGCGTGCGTGCGTGCTTGCGTGTGTCGTGTGTGCGTGTGTGCGTGTGTGCGTGTGTGCGTGTGTGCGTGAGTGCGTGTGTGCGTGTGTGCGTGTGTGCGTGTGTGCGTGTGTGCGTGTTTGCGTGCGTGTGTGCGTGCGTGCGTGCGCGCGCGGCGTGCGCATGCGTGCGTGCGTGCGTACGTGCTGCTGCGTGCGTGCGTGCGTGCGTGCGTGCGTGCGTGCGTGCGTGTGTGTGTGTGTGTGTGTGTGTGTGTGTGTGTGTGTGTGTGTGTGTAATATAAATTATATAATAGATAAATATTAGTAGAAAATAAATATTCTATGTAGAAGGTTTCAACTTAAAAATACCTCTCATACTCGAGATGACTTAAACCAACTTCATAGTTTTGTGTATATTTTGTGCCCATTTCTGCAGTAATTCACATGCTTTGTGCGCGTTTCGTTTCGGAAACAATGAAAATTTTTGGTTCGACGTTCAACATCTGTTATTCTGGGAGCAACTAGAAATATACGTCATAGTATTGTGCTCGTTTGATTTGGTGCTCAGTTATACGTCCATCCCCATGTTTTGTGTGCCTTTCGTTTCCAAGAAAATTGAAATTTCTATAGAGGGTTGCAATACCCCTTATTCTCGAAATGGTTTAAAATACATGTGTTGACTTGTACTTATTTGTGCACCTTTCGTTTCGATGAAAATAACATTTATCTATAAGTTTTTTGTGCCCATCGTTTAGCGTCTTATCTTTATATTGGACGTAACAGCTTTTTGCAAAAAACGTTAATTCGCTATCATCTTGTCTGGTACTTATACTGGGTGCACATGCCTAGCGACAACTTCGCATTCATTATTTGTTAACGTGGGTCGAAAGTTGTTTACTAGTCTAACTCGAATACACTTGTATACCAAAAATTGTTCAAATAAATTGATTATTACTGGGTGTTCTTATTGCTATGTCACTTAGTATATATATATATATATATATATATATATATATATATATATATATATATATATATATATATATATACTAGGTAAATTAAAAAGCGTTATAAGCATTTTAAATTGTGCTGCGTGCACCAAAAGGAGATACTAATAGTAAGTCAAGTTTAATGCGGCACGGAAAACATCCTTTATGCAGTGACTCTCTAAATGTTTTACTTACGTACATACAAAAATGTAAAAGGTATATAACCGCATGAGCTATAAGAATATAAGCGCTAATCCGATATTCACATTTACCAGTTTTCCAACTTTACACACACACACACACACACACACACACACACACACACACACAATATATATATATATATATATATATATATATAATCTGTATTAATTTTTTTCATACTCGTAATATAGAATTTAAAAAGATTAAATCTAAAATAAATAATTATTTTCTACTCGAATTGGGTTGAGTGATATTATTATGTTTTGTTGGCAATAAATGTACACCTCCAAATATACTGGAAAAAAGAATTGTACAGTTGGTTGAAGGATTCAGTGACGCCACTTAACGAACATCTACCAGCCCCTTCTTGAGCACTTCCCCGAAAGCTCAACGTTCGTTTTAGCAAATAGTGCCATGGTTATCATTCCGCTATCGTAAAACTACCGCAATTCCTTATAGCAGAATGAAAAACTACCTAATCTTTTCCTGTTTTGAAGTGTGTCAACAAACCCTGGCCACGTCTCATAAACCAAAAGTAAAAAGTTTACCCTCAAACCACGTAGCGTAATCCACCTGCAGAACATCTAGCTTCATTTGTCCCGCAGGTCAGATAAGAAATATACTACCGAAATTCTTCAACGGACCGAATATGCTACTTCTGATAAACCCGCTTCAGCCATTGCCCACACAAAGTCAACATGATTATAATAATTATAATTATAAAACAAATATATGTCGCCATTAGCACGCCATACTAGAATATCGATCCATTCTCAGTGGGCATCGCCAACCATCGTTATTTGATTGTGTGTAGATAACACCGTCTCGGGCGAGTACAGTGGCAGTGACGTGCTTTACTTTACTTTACGTTATTTTTATTTTCATTTCTTAAATATAATAATAACACCTACAAACAAGTTATACCGAAAAAATAGCTCACAACTCAATATTAAGTGTAAGATATCCGAATGGATAAATTATATCCATGTTGTAAGGATGTTTAGATGCCGCTATAGCAATTCCTTAAATGGTTTAAAACAAATTTATTTTTAAAGTATTATTTTGCTTAAACGTTTATTTTTGATAACAAGCAGAACACGTATACTTACGAGAATAATTGTGCTATCATAATATATTTTGCCGACGGGATTTACCTGAAAATGATAAATACTTAAAATACATATTTTAATAACGTGTATTAGGATGTTAGACGTCTTCTTTATTATCAAAGTACTAGATTTAGATATCACTTCAAGCTTGCACATTAGTGGTAATTTTCAACTACAAAAGTTGCATTATCTTATTAAATTACTAAGGAAGTTTATGTTAAGAATTATTAACTGTTACAATTTCGATATCATAGAACATGGTTAACTTGAAGAAATTTAAACTTTGTTAAACACAGCTGTTCTAAAGATACACTAATAGGAAATTAATTTTGCATTCAATAACCGAAGTGTGTGAAATACAAGATGTATTTATTACACTTTTCAAAACTGTTATACAGTATGTCCACATTTCGATGGGATTAAATGGGCAACTCTTTTAGAGCTAGCGACTTGTAGTTGCTGTCTAACTTGGACAGGGTGTCATACCTCGGTTATTATAAAAGATATCTAGATTCTGTAAACACAATCTTAAGATACTTTTTTAGAGGATCAAAGTGGCACCGCCAGATTTGCACTTCGACGTTTCGGCTCCTAGATAACATCATCATGTCAAAAGGATCTGAATTTGTTTTTTATTATTTTTAGTACGACATTTTACGTTTAGCCTGTAAAAAGTCCATCAAATGTGTTTTTTCCTTCTTATCTTTAGTACGGTCCTGGATATAATATGAATGAACGAAATCCCAACGCTGAAATGATGGCTAGCACTTTAATTGATTTAATACCCTAAACCTATTTAAAACCACTAAAAATATCTACTTACATTTGTATACTAAAATATTGAATATAATTATGAGTTAGTATGTAATATGTACCAGTAATGAAACAAGATCATTTTTAAGCTCACGTTAAAGCAACAAAAAAAAAAATTCCTGCAGTTTTTGCGCAAAACAAAAAATTATCTGTAATTTTATCGCATCTAATTCACAAAAGAAAGAAAATCAACTACAAAAAATGTTCAAACTGATTTCTTTCATGATCTAAACAAAGCTGACATCTATGGGCTATTTTTCGCAGTGTATTTAAAATTATCAAGGGTCTTTCTTGCACTTGCATCTTGGCAGGTGTATAAAACAAAAAAAATTAAATGTCAACAACTTGAATCCAAATTTTAATGTCACAAAGCATTTAGTTTCTTGTTCAATTTTAAACTTATATTGTAGGTAGCAAAGGCAACCTAACAAAAAAGTATTTAGCCGAATTAAGGCAAACTTAATTAATTATTGCACATTTATCGCCCACGGCCTTCAAAATATCAAATAGAGGACCAATAAATTGCAGAAATTAATGTATTGGGCAGCATAGAGGCGGTTCCTCAAACTTCATGTTGACAAATTGAAAAGCAAGTTGGTGTAACAAAGTCAATAGCGCACAAAATTTTAAGGAAAAACAAATTTATACCATATAAAAAAAAATTATTCAAAGTTTGCGCCAGAGTGATGCTCAGAAGCAGTTAACGTTTTGCCGGAGGTACTTAGAAAACATGGCTAATGATGAAAGTTTTCACAAAAAAGTAGTATGATCTGATGAGTCTTATATAAGCAATGCAGGTATTTTTAACCAGCATAATACTCTGCATTAGACACACGAAAAGCTGCATGTTGCTGATATTAGAGAGCAACAAGGACGATTTGGATTTAGCGTAGCTTGCTTTGTTTTGAATACCAACATAAGATATACTATTTATCAAGACACGCTTACTGGAAATAGATAGCTTGATATTCTGGAGCAAGTTATACCTGATTTACTAGATGATGTGCCTTTGGCTCAAATTAACGAGATCCAATTTCAACAAGATGGGGCATCTGCTCACAATTCGCTAGTTATTAGACCGTTTTCAGACGATAATTTTCCACTGCGACGGATAGAATTTATAAATTGGCATACTAGATCACCGGATTTGTGTATGTTAGATTTTTTATTTGGGGTTTCTTAAAGACAAAATTTATGGCCAGCCACACAAAACAATAAATGATTTAAGATATGCTACATAACAAGCATTTAGGCAAGTACAAGAAAGGTCCTTGGATAATTTTAAATGCGTTCCGAAAAGTAGCCCATACATTATCATGAAGGAAATCAGTTTGAACATTTTTTGTAGTTGACTTTTTAATTAAGTAATTATTGAATATTTTAGTAGATATTTTTAGAAGTTTATAAGTAGCTTTATGGTATTAAATTAATTAAAGCGCTAGCAAATACCATTGCAGCATCGCAACCTCGTTGATTCATATTATATCGAGGACTGTAGTTAAAATAAAATGAAAAAAAAACATGTTTGTTGGGCTTTTGGCAGACTAAACGTAAAAATATCGTAATTTTGGTCTTACTATTTTTATACTAGGTAAAAAACTATCAAAAATAATAAAAAAACAGATCCAGGTCTGCATTTAACTCTTTTGACCTGATCTATTTATCTAGGAGTTGAAACGTCGGAATGCAAATTTGGCGATATCGCGTCGATCCTGTGAAAAAAGCATCTTAAGAATGTGTTTACAGAGTGTAAATATCTTTTATAATAACCGAGATATGACACCCCCGCCAAATTGGACAATTTTCAATTTCGCCTTGTAGATTAAAAACTAAAAATGATGAGCAAGAATTTGTTTAACTTTGTCTTAAAAATCAAGCACAGGACGAAGAAATAAAAACTCCTTTTTAGTCTCACCTCCAACCCCTTTCTTCTTTGCGTGCTAATTCAAGTTACAGAAACATCTTCTCAGGGTGACCATAGTAATCACCATTCTCCACTGATAGCTGCCTGTCTGTCCGCCTACCGTTGTCATCTGTATCTGACCAGAAAATAGTTGGAATATGTGGTATTCTTATGTCTTCTGATGGTACCCGTATTTATTCCGTGGGAGGAAGAAACAGAATCCGCTGTCGATTACTAAAAGCCGCTGTTACTAACAAGATTTACATAAGCTAAAATAAGTAACTAACTAACCATAATCATGAGGATATTGACGACAAAAAAAATCAGGCTAACGCAAGCGATCCTAATAATCAAGCCAAACATCTAAAGAGCTCTATATCTCAAAAAATAAATTTAACAGGTGGTAGAATAGCGCAAAGTTGAAGTTTTCAACATTTCCCTAAATCCCCAATTCTACTATTGACAAAAATTACGGTCCCCAACAGCGCAAGTAGTGGCACAAAAATTCCTGGGCAAAATTTTTCCATACTACCCAACTTTGGCTCCACTTATATCGAGCATGTACTTGTTAAAACGAGAACGTTTCTATCGGTACGAAGTAAAGATGACTTTAAAGGGCTTAGACCCTGAAATGGTACAATATCTACTATAGTTTGAATAGTGAGAATATTGATTCTTCAAATATTTGGACAAAGTCGATGGCAAAGCCTAAACAGTAGCGTTTGATATTTCTAAGGTGTTTGAAAGATAAAATGGACCAGATGAAAAAGCATTTTTCATAATACCTACAAAACTTCTGTTGTTTTGAACCCACAATTTCCTTACGAACCTCCTAATTCAGGTTTTTGTTGATGGAGTCCTACCAAATACACCGTATTCTATCACCAACGCTTCCCACGTACTTGTTTATAACTGTTTCCGTTTTGTATTTTTGCAATACTCGTGTTTGAAATGTTTTGTGTTTTGTGTTTTTTTTTTTTTAATATACACTGATATAAATACCAGTAAAAGGACAGCGCCACGCGCATGTACATTTCAACCAAATTGTGAAATTTGTACATTGCAGTGACACCAACCTACGCATATGTAACGGTTCAGAACACGCTATAATTCTACCGTAACCTATACATTCCCTTTCTGGAGCCCCACCTTAATCTCTACAGCTAACTACACTACCATACGATCTCATACCGCAAACCCTAAAGTACTAGTCCACCTGCATACAGGTGGACCACCAATTGTACGATTCTTTAGATGCTCTACCTGACGCGGTAATTACGTATGTGAAGATTGAAAACCTTTATGAGCGGTTAAGTGTAACAACTGGGAATCATGTACTTTCTGAATTAGTAATTGCTTTGTGAAAGACCCAGTGTACCACATCAGCTTAATCAAAATAAGACATTATTAAAGACTCAACAAGTTTTAATTTTATTCATTTAGGTAGTGTGAATTTAAACCTTGATCTAAGTTCTCTAATATTTTTCTTAGAATTTTGCTGGCAAGTTCCAATGAGCATTGTTCAAGATTTAGAAGAAATTTGCATTATCCCTGGACCATTTAACAACATATTAAGTTTTCGTTTATGTATCGCACTGCATTTAAGGCTGAATAAGTATAACATTTAAAATAGAGTTGGTAATCCTAAGCAAAAGAGTGACAACAGGAGATTTAGGAAAGTGAGACATATATAATAAAAGAGGACCAAGCATTGACACTTGGGTAACACCTTTTGAAATTAAAAGACGGTCGGAAAGTAACCACTGAAATGAATAAGTTATTTATTACCTGATAATACATAGCTCTCTCTCAGGTATTGGTGCAACTAACGCTTGCTTCCATACTGCAGGTACGCAGCCAGTTAAAATAGAACAATTTATTACACGAATGGTAAGATCAATACAGTATCGTAAAATAAGCATAGTCACCATGATTGATATAATATCGGTACCCACAGACTTCGTATTTATCTTTAACACGTAGTCGATGACTTTCTCACAATTAATTGGTTGTAAAATTAACCCACCGCTAATTTTGTCACTTACGTTAGAGTTATAGTAGTTGACTGTACTGGGGTTAGCAATACTCAGAGATAAGCTTATAAAATATTTATTTAATTCAGTGTTTCTTTTCATTTTTCTGGAATTTCTTTCTCCTTTATTATGTAAACTTAGTTATCAGCTACTGCTCCAAAATGTTATTATACTCCTCAAGGAATTTTTTAAAGCGTATTCAATGAATACTTTTTTCTCCCATTTGCTTTGGGTACGCGCTAAGCTAGAAATATCTTCTGTCTTAATGCTTTGGATGCACTTGAAGCCTATCACGAAGATTCACCATTAACATAATATTTGCGATGATCCATGGTGCGTAGACTTTAGTGACTAATTTTCTGAACAGGAGCAATTTCATCGCGAACCTTGATAATATTAGTATTTAAGAATTGAAGTTTATCACCTACTGAACTTAATCTTGGCATCAAAGTGCAGCTTATGATACGTAGGTGTATTTCGTTTGTTACAGGTCCAGATTTTTCAAACAAACGTGTCGATGGACAGAACTTTTTATGTGAAATGAAACACGTCGTTGTAGACAAAATTAGTTTTTGAGGAAATTTCTGCAGTTACCAAGTTCAGGCTAATATCTCAGATTTGTGTATCTGAACGAAACAGGGATTTAAAAAAATGTTTCTAATATCCATCGTTGGGTGCACGATTCTGACATCAAAAGTAATCCATCCAAAATTAAAAGTATAAATAAAAGGTATACCATTTTACACGAGGAGCGTAATGTAGAGTTTTTGGAAAACTACAAATACTTACTCGATTCGAGGAGCGAGAATCGGGAATTGTGTGGTGGTTATGGATAACGCACCGTATCAACTGCGGAATAATATTCAACGTTTTAGGTCCAGAGGGAAAAATTGTGTAGTTGATAATATTTTGATTAAGTATGGATATGAAGTTTCACGATTGCCTCCTTTACCATTGGCAATATAACCCTATTGAACTGGCATGGGGGTTTTGTAAAAATGATTACACAATGCAAATAAGTTGTGAACCTCCATCGAAAGATAGGATTGAGAAATTATGGCTTTATTCAAACGTTCTGATACAATGTGGGAAATTTTTTTTTGTAAACAGAAAAGGATATTTTAAATGATTGGGAGAACCATATGAGCAATTTTTCGATTGAAAATATCCCACGTTTTATTATGTCACTAGCAGAATTCGATTCAAATCCAGATAGTGATATGGATTCATATTCTATGTTTATTGAATTAAATGTAATGATGAAATAATGGAGGTCTTAAAATTATGCTTAAAGTACTAAATAAATCACTAAATAAATACCTTAGAAATTTTTGTACACAAACTTTTCTTTTTTACAACCACTGGTATCTAAATATGATTACGGAGAGGTTAACAGGATGAAGTCATTCTTACGTCAACATGGTGCAATCTTGACATAATGTTATCAGCCGCACCCCAAAATGAATTTATCTTTAAAATCCGTATAATTTTCTTCTTAACACTGTTAAATCCACTTCTTATTGCATTATATGGAAGTATCCATTCAAAAAATTTGCACTCATAAAATGAAATGCGTACTTAAAATTCAATTACGTTGTAAATTGAATTAATGATAAACGTATAATTAAAGTAAAAATTGGTATAAATACGTAAAGAAAAACGTACAGAAAAACGTAAAGAAAACGCCTAAAAAGAACAAAATGCTTTAATCTTATGTAAATGTATTAAAAATATCTCTTACCACCAAATTGATGGCGTTTTCACATAAATTTAGATAAAATCAAAAAGAAGCAGCTTCATGCTTCGACATTAAAACGGAAGTGCAAATGGAGGATTTCGAAGTAGATGAAGCGGTCATGCGTACAAGATATCAGCAGAATAACTTAACGCAGACGCGTTATGTATCAGATAAGAAATGAATACAAATTGAAAGCAGGATTATAAATCTTTACGAACTAAGAAGATATGCAAATTAAGTTGCCTACCTCATACCAATATTGTAAAATAATTAAAATTTTCTTGTATTTAGAACTACATGAAGGAAAGATCTTAGATTGAGGTATATTTTATACAACACTAAAAAGAGTTGTTACAACATTTTAAAGCGATTGAGCAAATAAAAATTTTTGAAAATTTTTTTAGCGATACACTACTTCCCATCTGTTGGATGTGGAAGTAATAACCTATAATTTACAAAAATTAAGCTACGGTAGTAGCTTGACTTTTGACACTGCTACCGTAGTTTGCCTAGATTTCCATGAACTGCTCCAATGCAAAATGAGTCTGATGGAGTATGTACACGATTCAAAAGCATATAAAATCATTTTAAAAAGTAAACTAATTACGTTTTTCGAAGCTAACGAGTTACTACATAGCTCTAAACATTGATACATAAACAGGATAATAGCGTTAATGAGTTGTATACAGAGATTGCAGATTCATTCAGTTATATTGATACACCTTTTGAGTCAATAGATTAAAAAACTTAATCATAGTGCTTGTTAAAAGTCGAACAGTTGTACACAATGCAATGTACCAGACTTTATATTTTACGGTCAGTTTGTGCGTACATAGGTTCGATGTCATCTAACACTAACGACTTTAGTGTGTCGAAATTAATCACCTAGGAATTTTCATAGTTTAGGGGGATCCTCTTAGCTTATATTTTACGGTCAGTTTGTGCGTACATAGGTTCGATGTCATCTAACACTAACGACTTTAGTGTGTCGAAATTAATCACCTAGGAATTTTCATAGTTTAGGGGGATCCTCTTAGCTTTACACATAATTCTTAGGATCCCCACCTACGAACTCCGTGATTCTACTTCAGATTCTGTAGACCTCCACCTCATCACCTAAGAAATCAACATCAGGCAGAGCCCACTCACCGGGACTTAATCTGTATCAAAGTACAGAACCCGTTCGGCAAGTTTTTCCAAGTAACTGTACAACACCAGCCGAGCATTGGCGGTTGTATAAGCTGCCAAGACGACATTGACTGTATTGAGCTGTTCGAGGCCATCCTCGGGTCTAAGCCAGTTTACAACCATAACTTCCTCTCTCACGTTTAAAATGGATTGGACCTGCTTGGAAGGATCGATTATAATTTTAAAAAAATCGTGAGAATCAGAAATAATTGTGGTTTGCCCCGCTGCCCGAACTTGCCCCAAAATTAATTTTAAAATAATTTTGAAATATATCTAAGGCCAGGATTTGCGCAAATCTTGTTTTTGTCCAGTTGGACACCCTGGCTCGCCAAATTCTCAAGTATCTATCGATCCTTTGACTGGACGTCGTTACGCCATGAAGGCCAGTCCGAACAAGTTTACTTGATTTTGAGAAAGTTATCGACGTAGCCTGAGAAAAGACCTCCGCCATACTATCTCTGCCGTATTAGCAAAATTCATACTCCCACATTTCAAAGACTTCTAAAACTCGATATCCTAAATCTATAGCTTTTCGAAGCTCGTCTGTCACGTAAATTTACGTTCGTCCTGTGTACATTAATTTAACGTGCATGTAAAGAGGCAGAACCGGATGCTACAAATCTGATGGCGGGAGCACACTGAATTTCACAAGGCCCTCGACAGTATGCCAGTCCAGAATTGAGCAGTTGTTACCAATGTGAAGTGTAGGATGCCGCACAGGGTATTTGGAATATTTGTTTACGTAGGAGTATAGTGAACAAACATCCAAATACCTGATTGGCACATCTTGTTCCGCCTTATAATATAATATTCTCAAATTTCTATTAAACCATAGTTAAAAGAACGTATCCCGCGTGATGTTGCCATTATTATCACGATGAAAAAACGATGTACTCCGCCCACGTTTACTATTCCCAGCTTGTTCGGGGTAACACCGTTCACAACTGTGGAAATAGCAACCGTAAAACTGGTATACAGTGTTTCAATCGTGAGAAAATCCATCAACCGGGATACCTTCCCTTAACCGTACTGCACGCGAGTTCCCGGCATGCTGAATACCTCTGCCATCAGAATGCTCGAGCCAGAAAAGCCATTGAATAGCAATCCTCGACTGGTTGTCGCTTAATTTGTATCCACCGTTTGGGATGAGTCCTATAGTATTCTCGCGAATATAATTTCTATGGAAAACAAAGCTACAGGCACCAGCGATAGTGCGACCTTCCCTAAAGGGATCGACCTTGTTTTCGTCGACAAATCTCTTCCAAAACTCAAGCCAGGATTTTCTAAGGATACTCACGACTTGCACACAATAACGCGCTATTTCGTTTTTGAGATTAAAACGAGTGCCCTTAGCAATTTCTTCATTGTACCACTTTACAAAGTGTGCTCGAGCTTCGGAACAGATTTCTTCGGCACCATAAAAGTGCATAGCTTGTAAAACGCCGTCATAATCTTGGTTTTACGCTGTTTAAATAGGTGTGGGAAATGGCCATTTGAGCCAGAAAAATTAAAGGTTTCAGGGAGTTTGGATAGGGCCATAGGTAGGATTCCATGCAGAGGGGAACTTTAGGATTTCATTAAGGGTGAATTGGCAGTGATAGGATTTGGAGTTGTGGGCCAGGGCTGTAATGGTTACTTGTTCCTTACCGAGCGAGGAAATGTAGGAAAGGTGTTCGGATACAGGCGAGGTAGAGAATATGTGTTGGCGTTGCCCGAAATGCCCGCAACCCTGCTCAATATCGAGATCGATATTAATGCGGTGGTTGTAGACATGCTGGGCAACGCACAACGTGGGTGTATGGAGGAATGAGCATCGAATTGTTAGTACGTGTATCTTGGCGGCACTCGAAATCGTGCAAGACAAAAATAATATCTTTTGCAACTTTTTTCGGCTCCACCGTGCTCTTCGTCATGTAGCAAAAAAGTTTTTTGGATTTACAAGTGGTATAAAATGCAAAACCACATCTATGAGGATTCTTAGTTTTCCGTGCATTCACTAAACAACTTTGACAACGTTGGAGTTTGCGGCGTTCGTTATTACCGCTTCTAAACCTACAGCATTCCAAAAATACGTTGGTTAAACTAGTGATCACGTTATAATGGGCGTCTTCAAAAATTAAATTAAACACTTTACGGTTAAGACTTCTTAGCCCTTCAAAATAAACTGATTGACCTAACCTGTGATTATACACATTTATGGTGTAATTAATTAAATAATCTTGAAATCGTTGAATGTGTTAAACACCACCGCCCTTATTTAAATTTACATTAGCAACAGCACATAACTCATTCGTCCGCCGATCAAAATAGGACCACCTTTTTTAAAGTGTGTCAATTGCGAATTGTCTTCGGATACAGCTATGGCCACCGCTAATGCCCGCCCAACACATAAATTGTTTTATTGCTGATACCTAATACCTTTTTTCAAGCGCAAAACTCTGCAAAAGTAACACCCGTCATGAGTTCCCTACCATACCCCACAGGTAACACAACTCGGACTACTTGTAAATTCAACGTATCATTATTGAAGAAACTTACATTACTCTACAAGATTTTCTCATCACAGCGGAGTTTAGTTGATCTGCATGCTGGAAGGAAAACTCTAAGGGTACTTTGAGTAAACATATCTTAGTACAAAAGAAATTTATTACTGCTTACTTTAAGCCATGTAACTGGCGCTTGATCGGCATCAGCATCTTCAAATTTTAATACAACCCCTCTTCGCCGTTATATTAAACTGTCTAATGTACTTTGCTCCCGTAAACACCGTTTTAAAATATTGATTATCCTCTAAGGGTGATGAGTAATTCCACTATCACTACCACCATATAAGGCCTCTGTTGTCGTTACTCCATGTATACCATGTAATTAAACATGCAAATTAAGATGCGAAAAATATAAGTATCATCTTTAAATAGAGGTACCTATCTTCAAAAATGTATTGTGTGTACTTATAGCTCTGTCCACGGACGCACTTACAGACTGTGGTGGAGTATTGACGACACAAACTCCATCGGAGACTGAAGATGTTGACGGCTTCTAAAACAATACATCGATTACTGTGTTAATACTACTATAATATTTAAAATAGTATAGTGTGTACAACAAACCATGCCGTTTTGCGTTTATAAACAGTATTCCACTTACTGCGTCACATCCAGTGTAAATGATGATGCGCCATCACCATAACCACCAGCAGCAACCCGACTTTACGCTTTAGCTAACATCTAGAAATGATAAAATATACAACAAATTTTTAGAAAATTGAAAATGTTACTTACTACAGCCATTAATTCGGACTGAATCGTTTGCTATGTTTATATGTCTCGGGACAGAGATTGTAATAAATTCAAAAATGGTGTCAGTCTTAATAAACTATAATAAACATTTATATAAAGTAATCTGACCATTCTCGTTTTATACGTTTTAGCATGGCTCTTATTAGTATTTGAAATCAATCATAAATCTTAAATTGTTCTACTGCAGACAGGTTTTGTAAGCTTTAACTTGAACAGTATTTTGAACTGAACGTTGATTTTGCAAGCTGGAAGATAGATTAAGGTAGTATTTTGTAAGTTGATTTTTATAGACCTGAAGAAGATGATGGTTTGAATACAGATTCTATCAAATGTACCTCAGATACTGAGATAGTTTGATACGGCATGATCAGTTGCTTAGTCATTATATTAACTGTAATACGCGTATTACGAATATTTTCGAGGTGATTTACTTATTGTCTAAGGTTGAAGTGAAAGCACACTTTACCCTTTAAGAAAACCTTCATGGACTTACATAAGCGGTTAGTTAGTAAAGTTATGCGTAAAGTGTATGAGTGGTTTCACCCTGATCTTAAACACTATGTAAATTTCTTATATTTACACTCATCACATCGAAAATATTCATTTTCAGATTAATGGGTAGTAAATAAAAATGTAGTTATCATAATTACATAGGACGCATTTGTGTTCATTACTTGAAGCGTGATTTTGAAGGTGGACATTAAAATTATAATTAGATAGAATTTTGTGAAATCCTGTGTAGTATCTTAATCAAATTCATAAACAGATTTTTAGTTGCAATTCAATTTTGAAGTGCCAAGTAATATAGAAATAAATTTATAATGTTAATATGAAACCACCTTCTATCAAAGCATCTTGATTATAGAGGCAAAATTAAAATACATCCTTAAGATATTGATTTGATAATATTTAAGTGAAAACATAAACATAGTTTTGATTTTAAAACACAGACACGGTCTCGCCCCAGCTTTAGTTTTAAAAATCCCGTTGAGCAGCCACGTGACCATCCTTTCATCCATTTCCGTTCCTTACCCTTTTATTTACATCTTAACCCAATGATTTTTAGACATATTTCAACCTGGTAAAACCCTTTTATTATTGTATAGGCCTTTTTCACTAATTTAACTGTTTTTATCACTGTATGCTAATCTCGATAACAGTGCCACACGTTAATTTGAGCGGTGGTACAACTGGATGGTGTGTGTGTAATCTCAACGTATCACCAGAAACACATTGCTTTGTATGCATTTTTGTCTGTCCCAATTACAGCGTTCAGTAAGTTGCATGTTAACGTAAAAATTCAAATTGTTTATTGGATCAGCACAATCTCAGTCCCGTATAAGCCTGTTGTGAACTTTCACACGAGGCTAGACGAAAAATAACTGAAGATCTAATAGATAACGAGGGTGATGCTGTTGATACATGGGATGTAACCTTCAAAATAGTATTTGATTATTAAAAGCTCTTTCTCTTTTTATTACCGGTAATAACCTTAAAAAGAGTTTTAATACGGCCAAAACGGCGTTAATTACAGGGTGCGGACCGTAAATACGTCATCAAAGGTTGAAAATGGCACCTGAAAAGAAGCACTGTTACATACTCCCCAGAGGCTGGGCTTAAAAGCTACATAGCGGAGGATTTGTCCTCAAATGCAACTTTACTGCTTACGATAGTGTAGAACGAGGGTTTGCTACCGCACTTTGCCTTGTGCGTATTTTTATGAAGATTATCCAGGCCACACTTTTCAAATTTTTGTGTAGTTTTCCCGATGCACTGGTATTATTTAGAGGGAGAATAATCGTGAACGGTTTTGTAAGACATTTTAAAGAAGAAAAATGGAATCTTTAATAAGTTATGGGATAATGCCGGTGGGCAGTTTTGTTGTGCTTAACGGAACTATTGATAATTAATTTGGTAATGCTGTCAGCTAAATTAAAAATGTTTAGCCAGCCACGTAGACAACTTAGGCGATCGTTTCGACGGGAGAGAGGTTTCATCCCTTTAGCCAGTAGCTTTGTATAAGTTAAAACTTTTAAGTGGTTTACTTTAAATTTGTCCGTAATGAATATAAACATTGTTTGAAAATCGATTCGAATCACCGCTTAACCTAACTAAAATGATTAGTAAGTAAGTTAGGCTATAATGAAGATCTAGTTGGCCCTTACGAATATTTAAATGTGTGCTGTTCTAATGATGTTTAAACCCTTAATCAGTTTATTCTATAGTAGCAGACGCGGTCAATTTGTGATGAACCGCTTTTCTGTATTTGTAAACACGAGCAGTCGAACAAATAAACGTTGTGATAAGGATATGCTATTCATAACCTACTAATATGGCTGTAGGAATAATGAAATCGATACTGATTTACATATGGCTGTAATACTACGCGTTTAATGAAATAATGATTTATATTAAATTAAGGTTTCTAATAATCGTAACGGACAAAATGTAATCTTAAATTCTGTAAAAATTGAGTTCTATTGCTTTCAAAATATTTTTGAATGACAAGAGTCATTATTCATCTAAAACTATTAGGAGCTTTGTTTATGTAACTACTATACATTTATTAAAGAATATTTTACAATACCTTCGCTTGTAAGAACAGTGTCGAATTGAATGTACTAAAATTGTTATAGATTGCAATATATTCCTTTCGCAAACTAACGTAAAATAAAATATTCAACGGTGGTGATAGTAGTCAGATGTTGTGCCATGAATTAAAATTACATTAACGTAATGTTATTAATTGTCCTCCACATTTATAGACATGCGAATAGTGTTACTATATTTCTTGAAATAAATACATACACAGATATTGAAAGGCAAAGATATCTTACTTTAAAATCTACATCATAAATAAAACATGTTGTACCCCTGTAAAGGTGTATAATTTGTAAAGTAGTATATTTCTAGTACTCTCCTACTCGTAAAACGTTCAGTATTATAATTCCTCAAGATTTGTCTTTGAACGTATTCTTAAAACTTAAACACTATTAATTAATGCATTACAATAATTGGTTAGAATACTTTAAAAAACGCAATCTCACTATTTCTATTTCGAGTACTAGAATATATTAAGGACGTAAAATTGGACTGCTGTCAAGTTTGAAGAACGAAAAGCTCTGAGTGATTGCCCTATCGGCCGCCCTTGTCCCTTATCTTAAAATGGACCGCCTAAATTGTTCCGGTGAAAGCCCGGATATTACTGGGCATTGCTTAAATATTTCCCTTTCGTGTTCGCTGAAATTAAATACATAAATCTGTTAAATAAAAATTGTATTTTCGTTTATTAAAAAATCATTTCATATTTTTTTTGTTTTTTTGTATACACAATGTGTAACAGAAAACTTTAATTGAATATCCTTTAACTTGTTGAATGAGGTTTGTGTTTGCGAATCATGTAGAAATTGATATTTTAGGTTTTATATTACAAAATACTTAACTTTTGTGTAAATAAGAATTAGGAAAAAAACGAAAACTTATTTTTATAACCTGCAATGGATTTATTATGAAAACCTTTGTATCGCTACTCATGTCAATTCTAAATAGGTTCGTGTTGTGGTTTCTATGGAAAGTATTTCTTTGACATTCAAAAGCCCGTAAATTTAATCACACAGAGTATATTGAATTAATTTAAATATATGCCTAAGGTTGTGTATTCTATTGAAAAAAATTATTTAGTGGCGTACAGAGGTAGAACTGTTTTATTATATGTGATTAGACTGTACCAAACATTACACTTGATCGTAAAACAGTTTTCAGCAATGACTAAGTAAACATTGAAGGGTTACCTGCTGTATTTCAGGACCTGTCAATCTGGCAATGGAAAAAATGTATTATGAATGTAGCCAAGAGAAAATACTGGAAATTATTTTGAAGTTCCGTATTTTGCCGCTAGGGGGCGCAATTAAAAATTAAATAATCAATTTCTAAATTTCTCCAAAAATTCCTATATATAGATAAACCTTTCCTTTCATCGTTAGAAAGTCTAGACAACTCTACATAATTTTGGTTTAAGGTTCAGTGGTATGCTGACCATAATAGTGGGGGAAGCTATTGAAAGCGTAATCATTAAAATTGCTGTAAATTCTAAACCAATTATTCAATTGTAGTAAAATAAAGCTTGCTTGGAAGATAAATGTAGGTATTTTAAAGTTCCTAATAAAAGTGCGAGAGTGCGCAATTTGTTATAATATCAGTTTTTTTTTTCATTTTACCCTGAAAATTGAAATCACACAGTATATTTTTGACATCGTATTCGAAAAGTAGATTAAATTTGCAAAAACGTAAAACCGGCAAGTTGATATCTTTGCTCGTTTTAAAGTTATAGCGAAATGAAAATTTTTTGAACGCTTTCATTGACGAAGTTTGGTTTTGCTGAACCGAATTAGATAAATGTTGGTCTCATATTAAAGAGATGATTATTATTAATCGAATTAAGGACCAACAATGATTTTCAATGTCTATCACCGTCGCTAGGGGGAGTTAAGCATACAAAATTAAGGTTTTTTACGCTTTTTCTTTAAAATTTTAATTGCAATGATGTAAGTTTTTATTATAGATATCAAAATCAAAATAGCTTATGTGGAATACCACACCAGCTTCCAACAGGGGAAATTTCAATTCTTAGAAATCTAAATATAGAATCAGTTCATGTCAAGGCCGAAATGTTATTAGTATCACGTTACAATTCTTAGAAATCTACCTCATGGAATCAAGAAGAGTGACAGGTTGTTGGCTATGCTAAAAAGTAGGTCAAAGGTAAGTGTCTCTTGTATTGACTCTATGTATCCATGTATCCATGTATCTCTGTATCTGTGTGTATTTGTGTAACCATGGAAATATTTTGCGGGGAACTTTTGTCAACAGGATTGTGGATCCTGCATGTGGGAGAATAATACGTAATCGGGGGATCAAGCTCAGGGTTCTTGCTTCCGACTCTTCAACATTATTAACAGGAGTGGAATGTATTGAACTGAGCATGATACCCAAAAAAAACGAATGGATATCAGGTAGCGTGGGTGGTGATGGTTGCAGTCTGAATCGACCCATCTAAGCTGTATTTTGACACGTTTTCAGTGGGAAACAGCTACCGCCCCTCGTTTTTTTGCCTCTTTTGAGTAGTTTTTGAACTATTTTGACCTGTTTTGGGAAACGGGAGTCTGTTTCCTAACCAAGATAGCCGTTTTCCCAGAAGCGGTAGCCGACGGAAAACATGTCATAATACCATTTGGATGGGTCGATTCAGACCGCAAGTATGACCACCCAGGCCACCTAATATCAAAACAATTGTTTTTTTTGGTATCATGCTTAGTTCATTATACTACACGCCTGTTAGTAATGTTGAAGACACAGAAGCAAGAATGATAGTTGCAGGTAATGAAATCAGATAAAACCCTGGTCTTGATCACCCGATTACGTATTATACTTCCACATACAGGATCCAAGCGTTCTGTTGACAAAAGTTCCCCGCAAAATGTTTCCATGGTTACACAAATACACACAGATACACAGATACATAGAGTCAATACAAGAGGCTGTAATGTCAGGTACATTCTCCTTTTCTAAACAATTATTTTCAGTTGCAAATACATGATTGCATGTTTCGTGAGTCGTTTTCACAAATGAATTTTCCGTTATAATTTTGGCCTCGTCGAGTATAAATATAGTGTTATGTTTTTCCACACCACCGTTCACTATTCCCCAAACTGCTTTGATCGCATTTAAATCCGGGTTATCACCCGGAAGGCAGTCGTGAAACTGTGACGGTAATAATCCTATTTTATATACCTACCATAATCTACGTACGTTAGTACCTTTGTTAATTAGACATTTTTTATAGAGATCCATATTTACTTGCTCCATAATAAATGTTAATTACCTACTATTATTATTAACATTAATAATTGATTAAAATAACTGTATATATTTCGTAAGGAATTGCAAAGCGTTTAACCTACCATGTGACATAAAAAGAAGGAAGTTGGTGAGCTCGGCTGAGAACTCAGTCTAACGACAAATTTGTTGCAGAGCACTTGGATTGCGTGGGTAGTTTTGAAGCGTCGATAAATATTAGATATGTTTAGGTTAGTAAGAAAAGATCGTTGTAGTACCCGTAAATAATATAGTAAGCAAGGTTTGAGCGCCATAAGCTTTGAAAAAGTGTAAAAAATGAAGTTTGATACAGGAAGCCCCGTAACGCTTGAAACCGGGAGAAAAGAGAGAAATAATACAACAAATTCAGAAATTTAGAGTTTTTATCATGTTTGTGATACCGGTGACCATTGAAATTGTTATAATACAATAAATTATGTTTCTAATTAATAATGCCGTTGCCAGATATTTCGTAACTGTCCTGAAACTTCATTTTCACGGGAATATAACTTCAGCCATAATTCTAATTATTAGTAATGCAAATGTCATAATTACATTTCTAGTAAATTATGATTAATTTAGGAGTTATTTCAAGTTAAGCAGTGCACTTTAAAATTGTTAAAAGCGTTGATAAATGTCCTTTTACGTCAAAATTAAAATCACCTGCTCAGTAGTATATATATATATATATATATATATATATATATATATATATATATATATACAACGTGTCCAAGATAAGGAGGGCCAGTACTGGGATCTCGAGAACCGTAAAAGATACGAAGTCGGTTAAATGGGAAGAAAGTTGAGAATTTTGCTTAAAAAAATGCTTTTTTGAAATCCTAAAAATTTCGATTGGTTCCGGAGGTATCCGCAAAAAAGCCACTTTTCCCCCTCTACGTTATTGAAATGAATTTGAAATCCGACGTTTCGTCTTTGACCGCCAATCATCAACTTCATTTTTTTAAATACGGCTCTGATTTTCTAATATCAAATTGTTGAAGCTCTTTCAATTCTGAATTCAACAATGTACCACACTTCACGGTTTAGGTTATGTTTTAGACCTTATTTGAGTATTATTATAAGTTTTACTCGAATCGAAGCTGCCTTGTAAAATCTCTCATAAATTTAATTATTTCAGTTATTTCAATTTTACGAAAAAACACCATAAATAAATTATTAACAATACTTTTTACAATAGGCAGATAATCAATAATTATTAATAACTATTAAACACGCACAGGTATTAACAATAAAACATATAGAAAGATAACAGTAAATCTAACATCAAGGAGTCGAATTTTGCATTGATCTTAGTACGTTTCAATGTCTCAGGTATCTGTCACACTTCTACATCTATTTGAAAGATAGTAGGCTTTGAAAAAAAAATGAACATCCCAGAGATGTATTAAATTTGACATTTACTGTGAAATTATTTTCTTTTAAAACGTTTTTCTTGCAATTTGTTTGAAATATGGAACTTTATTCAAATGAAATTGAAATATGATATGATAACTTTTTTCATTTTAAGTAACCGAAACTGTTATGCAGCGGAACATATGTATTTAAATAAATATCCGGAAAGGAGGCAGCCAAATAAAAGGACATTTAGTAAGTTATTAGTTAATCTTAAAGAATACGGTGCGTTTAAGAAACCTTGTACTTTCTCGACAAAAGCCTAGTAATGAAGAAAAAAAAGTAAACAACGTATTATTATCAGTTATTGAGAACCGCGGAATATCAACTCGGAAAATTGAACAAAACGTTAGTGTGGCGAAATCGACAGCACAATTTATTTTAAAAAAATAAAAATTTCATCCATACAAATACAGAATTTGTCAAGAACTTAGGCCCGGTGATTCATAAAGGCGTCCAACATTCTGAGAATGGTACACACGAGAATGTCATGAAAATGAAGCTTTTCTTTATCAGATAATAAGGTCTGATGAGAGCATGGTGACTAAAAATGGGATTTTTAATAGACGAAATATTCATTACTGGGCCACAGAAAACCCACATTTACTTAAAGAAACGGGATATCAACATCGTATTGGATATGTGGGCCGAAATTGTGAGAACACGAATTATAGGACCATTTTTTACCATCATAATTTAAACTCTGAGCATTACCTCAATTTACTACAAAATGACTTGGAAGAAGCCCTGGATAATTTACCTCTAGCAGAAATTCGCAACCATTGGTTCCAACAGGACGGTGCGCCTGCACATAATTCAAGGGCTGTTAATGAGTACCTTCTAATAAATTTCCAGGAAAACTTATAAGCACGTATTCTGAAACGCAATGGCCAGCACGTTCACCCGACATTACTCCATTAGATTTCTTTGTTTGGGGATATGTCGAAAATTATGTTTATAAGGAAAACTTTGAAACAGAACAAGAACTCAGAAGATTGGTGCTTCAAGCTTTTCAAAGTATAACACCAGTGATGCTGATTAATGTTTTAGAAGCTACAGTTATGAGATGCTATTTATGTTTAGAGCATGAGGGCAATCATTTCGAACACTTCCTATGAACTTAAATTCTACTCTTTGATACTAGTTTCGTTGTTATTTTTGTAATATCCTTTGTTGTAAATAGTTATTATTGTAAAAACTATTGTTAGTAACTAATTTATTTGTAAACCTCAAAAAAAAGTGATTTTTCGATAAATTGGCATAGCTGAAATAATTAAATTTATGAGAGATTTTACAAGGCAGCTTCGATTCGAGTAAAACTTTTAATAATACTCAAATAAGGTCTAAAACATACCTAAACCGTGAACTGTGGTACATTGTTGAATTCAGAATTGAAAGAGCTTCAAAAATTTGATATTAGAAAATCAGAGCCGTATTTAAAAAAATGAAGTTGATGATCGTCGGTCAAAGACGAAATGTCGGATTTCAAATTCAATAACGCCATCTTGTAGATGGGAAAAAGTGGCTATGAGAAAGTACCACTTATTTTAAAATTACTCTTGAAACAAACCCAGTAAAAAATTAAAACGATTTTGCAACATTTCGGTTTTTTTCGGATATCTCCGGAACCAATTGAAATTTTTTAGATTTCAAAAAAGCATTTTGTTAAGCACCAAAATGCGCAACTTTCTTCCCATTTAACCGACTTCGTATCTTTTACGGTTCTCGAGATCATTGTACTGGCCCTCCTTATCTTGGACACGTTATTATATATATATATATATATATATATATATATATATATATATATATATATATGACACTGAGTTATATTACGCACATAACCGGTATTACGAAACAGAATTAAGCTTCTGCGCAACGATAACAGTTACTGTTATTCAGTACACAATAGAATGGATAGCAACGCTAAAGCTTTCCTAGGTGTGGTTCAAAAGATTATTCTGAAAAATAAGTCCACATTATTTTATTATAACCAACACATCAAATAATTTCCGTTCACATCGTTTGCAGTGAATGATACTCGAGTTCTGCACCTACTATTACAGTGATGCCAAGCAAAGCAATTATAAATGACAAATTTTCTACTAAAGTAAATGTTTTATTACAATGTTGGTGGTGCTATTTAATAACGCACACTTTTATTTTGTAGAAGTTAAGTTGTTCACTGAAGAGGCAGCTTTCGAAACATAAATGTCTATCATACCGATTTTAGCATTTTTACAGGTTAGAGTGATTCCACATCGGTAACCAGTTGACAACGTACAGCATAATTGTAATAATTAACTAGGCAAACGAAAATCTAAAAGAACGTAAAGACGAATAAATCACAAAATGAAAGAAACGAAATAAGTTAAAATAAAATAATACGAGTAAGTGCAAAATCATACTCGACCAATTGTTTTACCTCGTATATCAAGCGAGCCCCAAAAGTTGTAATTTTTTGTTTTAAACTATCAGGTGTTTATTTAGTTCGAAGAGTTCATATACTAAACGAAAGTTACACATTACCAAAGATCGAAGGAATATCGGTATCTTACCCATGACTGAAAAGCACTGTTATCCATTTACATCCGCTAATTACAGCGATCAATAATCATCCCAAGGTAGATATAGCCATAAGATTATATTGCATTAAGATTTCCTATTGTAGAGGACTGCCGATTGGCATGAAAAGTAAGAACAGAAAATTTTCACAACACTTTTGCTCTTTAGCCATGGCGACTCGACAACGTTCTTGCACGTTTTTACCGGAAATCGATGAGAATATCAATGTTATCAAAATCAATTTTAATTCAAAAATAAAGTCACTTCATCATTTGTAAATTCAATTACGGTACCGCCCTCTAGCGTTATTTAACCAAACTAACCCATTAACATTACCTAGAATGTGTAGAAACTGGTAGAAGTGTTATACAACTCCGATAGGTGGCACTACCACGTCAATTTAAACTTTCATAACTACTTTTTGTAATACAGTCAATACAAAAAGGGAATCAATATTATTGAAGGAATTATCGAGTAAACAGTAAATGTAAATCCTTCATTTGCCAGAACAGAGGTACTTTTTAATGTAGTAAATGAGAAAATCGATGTAAACGAGTCAAATATTGATTTCTGTACGTTTCAGAATTCTAGCTGTAAAATCTGTTATTCACGGTGATCAAGCAATGTATATATTGAAACAGTAACAAGCAGTATCGACGCCTCTGTGCTTCTGTAAAACGAGATAATCGGATTACGGTCAGCCTAAATACTTTAGGGTGGCCCACTTAGACCCCTACGCAACCAACCTTTTCGCCAAGCAGAATGGAATAAGCTCTACGATACGGAATGATTTAGAGTTAATCCTCTGTAGAAAACTATGCATTATTGTAACCGTTAATTCAGAGCTCTTTTTGTCCATCAAAGTCAGTTTTTAGAGTAATGTAAAGCGAGTGCTGTAAGACACTTACTTCTTATGACGTTAATAGCGTTTAAGATAAAAATTAGAAAGAAAGATTTAAAAGTATTTCGTTCGTTCACACTTTTGTTTTAGGTTTACCTCCAGCTGCACCTGCACTCAACGTTAGTCTAACACCAAATTAATTTCTTGTATATTTTAAGTGGTTTTATGCCGAAATATTTTTACATTGCGCTAATGGTAATTTCCTGTGGGCACCACTAGTTAGGATAGTCCACTTCTTTTTAATCACATAAAGTTTATATTATATATATATATGAGTATGTTTTGTTTATCATATCGCGTTGTCGCCCTATAGCCCAGATCTTTAACACGCTTTACAAAATCAAGACAAGTGGTGCCCTTCTTAGATTTCTTACGTCAGCCACCGCCTATTCACCTTTTAAGCAAGCCTCAGTTACCTTAAAAGAGCATTACATCATATTCGTTTTTCTGAGAGCACCGGTACTTTGTGCATGGAACACGTTAAAATACGCTTACAATAATGTACCACAAATTGAATATTATAAACAAGGATGGAAATAAAAGAAAAAAAATTAATCAAATGAGCATGGAACTGTTAACTAAAAAGTAATTAAGTGAAATTATTATTTAAGACCGAAATTAGAAGTATGGGAAAGTCAGCCAACACCCGCGTATTACTAATATTAATACAGAATAATAAATTCTTAATTATTATTTTAAACCATCCCATAACAAAATTTCTGTGTATGTTATTTCTTTAAGCTGAGATTTGTATGGTTTCTCAGCAGTGGTTACTGATCATAAACTTTTAAAACTTTACGCCTTTAAATATAATCTAAAGTAAACGTCAGTGGGTTACTTAGAATAATACAAAATTGTATCTGAAGAGGTTTTGTTACATAAAAGCGAATAATGTTTAATTTGCAACATGAGATTAAAGGTTTCTTGGTAACGCATTTTACGACAGATTTTGTACGTGTAATGATTTATTAGACGTTTATGAGTAAAATATAAAAAAGTTCTACTTTCACTCTAAACCTAATTATAGAGAGTGTTATGTGCCTTGCTTATAAAAACAAAAAGCTATTAAGTTCAACTAATTATAACTTTATAAGGAATGTGTAAAAGTTAGAGAAAGATAAGATCTACACTTAAATGTTAAGTTACGCATGCACACCCATGTAATCCCTAAAGTACAGGCATGAAACCGCAACAACGGAACTTCTCCACAACTGAAGTAACTTTAGACATCATACCTCTTTGTACAAATATTTATTTAACAAAACGTGGCTTTAAAAACTACTAAAATCAAGTTATTTCACATACATTATGTACCATTTTAGATGTTGTAAAGTTCTAAATAACTTTTGAAAGTTACTAGTTTGTATTTAGGAAGCTGCATGACTGTAGACAGACATTTTAGAGTCAAATTCCTAACATTTTATTTGACGTTTTATTGAAAAAGATTCTTTACATTACTCCTCTGCAAATATTTTTCTGTTTAAGACTAAAATTTAGTAATGGCACCCACGTTTCATTTTCACAAAAATACTTGCATGAGATCTTGTATTCTTTTATTTATATCGTCGTATGTTATCTTGCAATAATCCTAAAATACTTACAATAAATTTTCCTATCCTAGCAAATAATTCCCATCAAAGCTTATTTTCTATTTCTTTCCGCAACTGCAATTGCATTGTTAAAAATGCTATCTGTTGCCCACTCCGTCCAATTTCTCTATAAATATCCGACCGCTCGCATTCCAGAACATCTTATTTTCGATTCCGCTATATTTAATTAGTTAGATACAGTATCCTGAGAAATTATACCTGGACCTTTACGAATTATTAAATCCTACTTGGTAAACTGAGTGCGGTATTACCTGACAACCTACTTTATTCCTACCTGCATATTTTCCATACGTTTAACACCCTTATTACAAGTCGACATAATTGTGGTCAGGAAATTATTCTTAACACGTTCCTCTCGGAGTTCGTACCACGAGGGAAGTGTAGAAGAATCACTGACTGACGTTATTATTTTTGACGGTGGTTTCGGCCCCAAAGAAACTTCACGACGAGTACTATAATTCATCACTTTCCCCAAATTAATAGAAATCAGGAAGTCATTCTTCATATGATCCTTTCGGAGTTCTCTCCACGAGGAGAGTGTCAGAAATTACTGAGTAATGTTACTATTATTGACGGCAGTTTGGACTCCGACAAGATAATAGCTTTACGAAGCAATTTTAATCCTCATCATACTACCTTTTGTCCAACCTGAAAGTACACCTCCACCGCCGAATTCCTGCAGACCCACCATCGCCACCAACCTAAACCACATAAGCTAACTCATTCCAAATCCTCTACTGCATAAAACTCACCAGCCTTTACTCACACCTGTAATCCACCTCCCTCGCCACCAGCTCCGGTAATTGGCTACCTTCCCGGACACTCCTCATTATACCAACACCTCATTACAATTACATCAGATCATAAACGTTACCCTTACATAATTACATGCTTCACAAAACTCATGTTTCACAAAACCACATTTCATTCATTATAAATTTTCTTCCATCTAACCTATACTGTTCGTAGTCACATTACATTAATTTTCCCTTCTCTTCAGTAAAATTTAATCTAATATTAAATTAAGATCCACATCCATTTTGATTTCATACAATTTCCCTAAACAAAATTAAAAACACAAGGTCGAGTTCACGTTTCCATTGTCTTACATTTTATTTAGGATAAAGCACTATTTTAACGATTTACGTTTTACTAGTCAATTACTATGTTCCAATCACCTAATTTACCAGACCATTTCATTTATCATTGTTAGTCAACATGCGTTAATTACATTAAAATAAAAATCATACAAAACTCACCTTCATAATAACGCTTTCCTGAATTCCGTAATTATAATTTTGCACACTGGCAAACACTGTAAGTTTACCCTTTTATTTACAAACGCATACACTATATTATACTGTTCATTTTTACACTTGCGGATAAAACATCTGTTATAGAAACACGTACTTGTAATCTGTTATTTTTTAGTCAGCAGCGGCCAACCGTACCCCGCAAATTTTAAACCAAACCAAGGACGACTTTCCATCACCACCACCAAACTGAACTCGAATCTCATTTATAAAAGCATTGCTAATTGTGGTATGTCAGTTATTGTCATTTTAATTTTGTTAGATAGAATTTTTAGTTTGTTGTTTATTCAGGTATACAGATTTAGTTTGTAAGATAAATTGCGCATACCGATTCCCCTGAATCTTTCTACAAGAGGCAACCAACCTTACCGCCAAATAGTGAAAGCTTGGGACCAATCTAAGATCTCAAAAGACAAATAATTAAAAATACAACATTGTATTAAAAGGGGGTAGTACAATATTTTTAGTCGCGTTTGAAGATAAGAGCATTCAATTTATTTCAATAAATAAAACAACAAAAAAATATATTTAAATTCACATATTTGAAAATCTAAGCTTTTGTATGGTATATTTATATATTTAAGTTATACAATGTTTCGGTTACAGTTATATTCGTCAGTTGTAAGATTATCATTCAAAATTGTTAAAGATGTTGAAACAGTTTTGTGAAATTTAAAAAAATATATAGGTATTTTAAATTCACATATTATTTGTAACTAAATTAGGTGCAAACAGGGCCGGATTTAAGCATAGGCTACATAGGCGCGCTTTAGGCCCGCGCCACAAAGTGGCGCGCCACAAATTACAAAATGTAATAAAAAAGTGAAAAATATATATTTACAATTTTTAAGATCGTTGAACTTCAATTCAAGTCAAATATATATTGGAAAATGTGGTAGTCGTGGTTACGTTTGTATATTAGAAATTAAAGGAGCTTATAATTTAGTTTATTTATTTAGGACTTAACTACAATGGTCAGTGCAGGACTGCTTAAACGCAACTTTAGCATTCAATCTCTGAGGCTGTTTTATTTGACATCCAAAAGATGCAAATTTACTGCTTGAAAGCTATTTTTAGAATTTTTGTCAAGAAATAATTTTCACATTGTGGCAGGTAATTGTCTGTAATAATACCAGTAATACTTAGTAAATTGTCGGTCGGTGTTAAGTATTAACTGCATCAGGTACCTATTTAAGGAAAAATAAACACCACCCAGTTAATTTGTAAAACTTTAATAAAGTCTTGGAAACCCAAATAAATTAAAAATAATCCTATTCTTAGTAGATTTTGGTGGTTATAAAAGTTTTCTAAATTTCTTTGCATTTGTAGCCGAAACCGAAAGTAAATAGAATTCCTACAGCGCTACAGCACACAAGCAGTAAAACGGTGACATCAAAGAAACTTCTTAACCAAATGCTTCCTGCTGTAAACACTAGGTACCTGGTACCGATACTTGAATTACCGCAGATACGTTTATTCTTAGTGACAGAAGACATGCGTTGAGCGATGTAAATTTTCAAATGCAATCATCATTTTGTACGTGATCGATGATTGCGATCGCGCTCGTCTTTTGGAAAACGATCGGTGATCGCGACCTTGTTTGGAATAATCGTTCCGACCACTGTTAGAAGATATGGAACTCTTCTAGTTTGATGTATCACCGGCTTTGCATTTTTATATCAATTTTAATGTGGTGTGATACGCCTTTTGCCTTTTATACAACTAATTCCCGAAAACATTCGTCCGTATTTCATAATTAACTCGTTTGCCGATTCCAAAACATCAAATGAATCTACTGCATTCAATCTTTTAATTAATTTTAATTAATTTTAATTTTAAGGAGGAATTATCTTATTCCCAAAATTGCATTAAATTTGTATTTGAATTTACATCAAATATTAAATCGTGTTCCTGCTTATTTTTAAAACATGTCAACTTACAACTACCTATTACGTCTAAATTATCGCCTGTATAAGAATTTAATTTTGTTTTTGTAGTTCGCTATATGTGACGCTTTAATCCCTAAACGATCAACAATATTTATGGGCAGAACATTAACCATGGATCCCGAACCCCGTGTCAATTTTCAGTTGAATTTCTTTATTATTTTTGTAGTTAAATTAATGAACCATGCTTTATGTTCGTCCCCAATTTGGTCTAAGTCTACAGTACAGTTCATCAGATTGATACTTGAATGCTACCCCTACCGCTACGGCGCTACCCCACTCACCGCCGCCACCGACACCAACGCAACGCTGCACTTTGTTATCTGTTATGGTAATTGTGAGTAGTAGTGGTAGTAGTGAACGAAAAGTACAAAAGGTACGTAATTCTTTCTTTGCACAGTGGAAATTATTATTAGGTACTCATTGTCGTTATAGTTTCAATCGTTTTCTATTTTTTATTGTTATTAGGAAGTCATAGGTACTGTCATTTTGGTGGGTTTTCAGTACAACATAATAGATCGCCATAAAATACAAATTAATCGGCATAAAAAGAAGGAGATGTTCAAAAACGGTAGTGCAAAAGAAAGATTGCAAAAGAAAAAGAGAAAAAGAATGAAGAAGTTTTAGCTAAATCACGCCGTATGACCGACTACATGGTAAAGTGTAAGCTAGATTCATCTGATACTTTAAGCAGCGTAGCCCTAGATGAAGACACACCTTCAACGTCCACCGCTAGCTCTAGCCAGCCCACACTCTTCGGAGACAACGAAATGGTAAGTAATGTTATAGTAATAAGCTATCGGATGTATTAAAAAAAACTGACAAAACTACAAAAGTAATAATCATTATTTTACTTTCAGGTTACAGAAAATCCAGCAGCGATTTCAAAAGCAACTATAGGATCTACGGATTTAGGAGGTTTAGAACTTAATCCTGAACCTATTTGTGTTTCTGAAAAAGATATTTGCTTGGAATATGACATTGGAAAGTGGGCGGAAGTTTTATCATTTGGTGATATCGACTATTGCATTAAATTGGATACCGGAAAACTTCAAAACTATGACAGTTATTTATTCGACAGCAAGTCTTTTAAACAATGTGATACAGGTAAAGGTTCTGAAAAAGGTTATACAAGAAAGTGTCAAGCAAGTTTTTTTGTGCGAAAAAGTCGAAACGGCGAGACCATCAAACGTTCGTGGTTATGTTTTTCTCCCAGCAATGGTCGTGTGTATTGCTATGTTTGTGAACTTTTTTCCACAGTACGCTCACAGTTTACACATAGCGGATTTTGTGATTGGAAAAATGCTATATCACGTTTGATTGAACACGAAACTTCCAAAAACCATTTGAATGCAGTGATTGATTATGCAGGGCGCTCTAAAACAATTGGTCGTATCGATCAAGAGCTTTCTCAACAAGCAGAAGACTTAGCTAAATACTGGCGAGAAGTTCTCAACAGATTAATAAGTGTGATAGTTTTCATCAGTGAAAGGGGCTTGGCATTTAGAGGTGAAAATGAAACACTTGGGTCACCAACAAATGGTAATTATCTGGGAATTTTGGAGCTTGTAGCACAGTACGATGAATTTTTGAAGAATCATATAAAAACACATGGAAACCGAGGAAGTGGTCATACAAACTATCTCTCATCAACAATTTGTGAAGAAGTTGTGCAAATAATTGGAAAACGAGTTTTTAATGAAATTGTCTCTCGTATCAAGGAGTCAAAGTACTATTCCATATCTATAGATTCAACTCCAGATGAAGGCCATGTCGATCAGCTTACTTTGATTTTTAGATACTTAGAAGACTACACCCCTGTTGAAAGGTTTTTAACATTTAGGCCTAACCAGGGGCACAAAGCTAAAGATAGGTTTGGAAATTTGGAAATTTTTTTAACAGATAATGGGTTGCACATTAAGAATTACCGTGGCCAGCCTTACGACAACGCTTCATCAATGAGCGGAAAGTACAATGGCCTTCAAGCATTGGTAATGGAAGAAAATAACTTGGCAGTTTGGATACCTTGCGCTACACACTCACTCAATCTTGTTGTGCAAGCTGCAGCCAGTTGCTGCCTGAGTGCCGTAAGCTTTTTCGACTTTCTGGAAGAACTCTTTGTATACTTTACCGCTTCTACTCCGTGTACTTGTGCCAAAAAGGACAACAACAACACGGTGGTCATGCCGAGCAGATGCTACGAAAGCATTTTTGCGAGGCTACAAAGAGATCAAAGATGCACTTGCTAAAATTTCAGTGGACGAAGAACAACCAGGGAAATCTCGAATCACTGCCTTAACTTTGTACAATAAAATGCTAAAACTTGAAACAGGGCTGTATACAGCATTTTGGAATGACATTTTGGGTCAAGTGAACAAAACCAGTGAAACTCTACAAAACCCAAGATTGGATGTAAACTCAGCTGCCTCTACATTGACATCGTTAAAACCTTTATAGAAAGTAAAAGGGACAGCTTCAAAGACTATGAAAGAAAAGCAATTCAGTTAACTAATTGCAAAGAATATGAAAGCGAAATAAAGCGCAAGCGCAAAACGAATGTACGTTTAGCTCCTTTGGACTGTGCGCAAGCTCTTGAAGTTGAATTGACACCATCGGATAAATTTCGAACTCAAAGTTTCATACCTATAATAGACCAACTTGAGAGTGAACTGAGAAAGAGACTTGAGGCCTACAAACTTGTCCATGAACGTTTTGGATTCCTCAACAAATTAGACACGCTCGGCGACGAAGAAGTGTTAACAGCAAGTAGAAAATTATTAGACATCTACGAAAATGACTTGGATGACAATTTTGGGAACGAGGTAATACAGTTCAAAAACTTTTACGTGCAATTTCAATCAGACTATGAGAAAAATAAGAAAGTTATGAGCAAAGAAAGATGGATGTACAAACTTTTTTTTGATTATCATTGCAAAGACTGCTTCCCAAATGTAGAAGTTGCATTAAGAATGTACCTATCTTTCATGATCACTAACAGTTCAGCAGAAAGGTCATTCTCTAAA